>JANTNU010000002.1:19423747-19434292 GCA_024752395.1 Erythroxylum havanense
TATTTCAAATTTTAAATGCAATTTAAATATAAAAATAATACATTAAAACATAAGATGGGTAACTTGACAAATTATTAAACATATCTTGTAATTGTGAATTGAGTTAAAAATAGTTCTAAA
The DNA here is from genome assembly GCA_024752395.1 of Erythroxylum havanense. Classification (NCBI taxonomy): domain Eukaryota; kingdom Viridiplantae; phylum Streptophyta; class Magnoliopsida; order Malpighiales; family Erythroxylaceae; genus Erythroxylum; species Erythroxylum havanense. The sequence continues at coordinate 19,423,868 of JANTNU010000002.1, forward strand.
ATCATTTGCAAAGTAGGGAAAAAAAAAAGAAATTAAGAACAAATTTAGTATATAGCACTCGTTTTTCCAGAGATAAAAATTGTCGTTCCAAAGTTGAAACTACAACCAAGGCATGTATTAGCTTTATAAAGGATTGAATATCTTTATGCTTAAACATGTGCTGATTTGTGTTGTTGCTACAATTGTATATGGCCTCAGAGTGTAAGGTATTGAGCTGACGTTTCAGTCAATTGTTGGACTAACAGACTCCAATTTCAAGGCATCTTACCTAACTTTAAACAACTAAAAGTCTAAAACCCTTACATCTATCTATGATGTTTTATGTATCAAATAACGCCACCAATCACGCTAAAACTGGATTGAAGGACCACAATCAAGGCCTTGTGTCAACCCTCAATTATGTTTCCTGAAATTTGAACAACAACCAACTCCTTCTGTTCGCAAAATGTCAATTTCAGAGAAGACCAAGGCTGTTGATTGATGTGGAATAATTAATAGTAGATTATGATGGACTTTTTAGACAACCAGGGATGCATCCAAGGGGGGCTAGCAAGGGCTATAGTCCCTACAAAACTATTTTTTTTTTCGAAAAATATATATATATTGTAAACTAAGTAAGACTATTGCCCTACAAAGCTAAATTTCTTGCCCCCAAGATTAAAATCCTGGATTCGTCACTGTAGACAACAGATACGGGAAAACAGCATTAGTACTATGTAATCAAATGAAACTTGAGTTTGCTTTTACATTAAGAAAGTCGTGACAGATACAATGATATGGCTTTTCATTGCATTGTTCAAGTGCTACAAATGTATCATTTCCTTTTCGTTTCTTATTAAGAAAATGGATAATGGAACTACAGAAACTCAAAGTCGACAAAAAGGTAAAGTAGATATGGGGATGAAAATTTGCATTGACCAAAATCTCTCCATCAGCTATCTTTTTATATAAGGGCTACAGAAAAAGTGAAAGCATTGTTGAGACCTCACTACTTTTTTCTTAAGCACACAAGGTGATTCAAGCAAAAAGAAAAGTTTGTTACTTTGGAGAGATGGTTCTTCGCTTAGTTTTTCTCATACTCCACCATATTGCTCTTGTCAGTTCTCTCAATGATGAGGGACTTGCCCTTCTATCCTTCAAGCAATCCTTGGACAATTCAACAGCTGGCTCTTTGGACAACTGGAACTTTTCTGATACAAGCCCGTGTTCATGGCACGGAGTGATATGCCGTCAAGAGAAAGTAGTTTCCATCTACATTTCAAGTAAGGGACTTGGTGGCTTTCCTCAACTTGATGGTGGGAAGTTGGCAGCTTTGCGCCATGTAGATTTCAGAAACAACTTCTTCTCGGGAAGTCTGCCAGCGGAACTCTTTGCTGCAACTGGCTTAAGGACTTTGGTCCTATCCCAGAACTCGTTTTCAGGACCAATTCCTTCTGAAATAGGAAACCTCAAGTACCTACAGGGCCTTGATCTTTCACAGAATTCTTTCAACGGTAGCATACCTTCATCTCTAGTTCATTGCAAGAGATTGAAGAGTCTCGTCCTCAGTCAAAACAATTTCACTGGCTCAGTACCGGATGGTTTGGGAACCAATCTGTCTATGCTTCAAAATATGAATCTTTCATTCAACAACTTCAATAATGCGATCCCCGAAGACATGGGAAACTTATCAAGTATACAAGGGATGCTTGATCTATCGCACAATCATTTCAATGGCCTTATTCCGGCGAGTCTAGGGAATATTCCTGAGATAGTTTATATCAATCTCGCATACAACAATTTAAGCGGTCCTATACCACAAAAAGGCGCCTTAGTCGATGCAGGACCGACAGCTTTCATTGGCAATCCTCTCCTCTGTGGCTTCCCATTAAAAACTCTGTGCCCTTTAGGCACTCCAAATCAAAATCCTAATGCTAAGCCTTTGGCGGAGGAGCCATCTAAATCATTAGGAAGGAGAAAGAATTGGAGCTCGCGTGTTCTGATAGTATCCGCCTCAATGTCCGGAATTTGCCTCATTTTCTTCTCACTTTATTGCTGGTTCAGGAAGGTTTACATCAAAAATGGGACGGAAGGTGTTGAAAGCTGGAATTCAGAAGATAGAACAATGATCAGAAAGGAGAAATTCTGCTTCAGAACAGACGATCTGGAGTCCCTGTCTGAGACTATGGAGCAGTACGCTTTCACCAGATTAGACTCACAGGCTGATTTTGATCTTAGTCAACTTCTCAAAGCTTCTGCATTCCTTCTAGGAAAAAGCAGAATAGGGATTGTCTACAAAGTTGTTCTTGAAAGAGGACCAGTTGTGACTGTGAGAAGACTAGAAAATGAAGGCTTTCAGAGATTCAGAGAGTTTCAATCAGAAGTTGAAGTAATTGGAAAAATCAGCCATCCAAACATTGTTAGGCTTCTAGCTTATTGCTGGTGTAACAGTGAGAAGCTGCTCATCTACGATTATGTACCCAATGGTGATCTTTCAACAGCAATGCATGGTAAGTTCAAAGTAGTCTCAATTCATTTCAATACTCGTTTCTTTCTCGTGAGTTGAGAATTAGTCCCTGAAATGTAATAGCCCTGATTATCAAAATTTTTAACAGGAAGAGCAGGACTTCAACACTTTAAACCACTTTCCTGGTCGGTCCGTCTAAAGATCATGAAGGGTATAGCAAAGGGCTTGGTTTTCCTACACGAATTCAGCCCAAAAAGATATGTCCATGGAAACCTGAAGCCTAGCAATATACTTCTTGGGGAGAACATGGAACCCCGCATCTCAGACTTTGGACTTAGCCGCGTTGCTTTATGGCAGGCAGACGAATCTCCAATCCTTCAACAGGAACAGCCAACAAGTGGAGCACCGCCACAAGTTTCTCCCTGTGCATTAACGCCAACAAAATCGAGTACCTTCTATGAAGCACCTGAGGCCTCAAAACTAACAAAGCCATCTCAGAAGTGGGACATCTACTCATTTGGGGTAATTTTACTGGAGTTGATTTCTGGAAAATCAGCAATGCAAACAGGTTCATCAGAGATGAATCTAGTGCAGTTGGTTCAACTTAGCATTGAAGTGAAGCCACTCATTGAAGTATTAGACCCTTTCTTAGCTCGTGATTTGGAAAAGCAAGGCCAGATGATTGCGGTTCTTGAAATAGCTCTAGCCTGTGTTCAAGTGAATCCTGACAGAAGACCTTCTATGCGGAGTGTCAGTGATGCTCTGGACAAACTGGCCTCGTCGCCTTAAGAAGACCTCAGTTGATTCATGTATTAGAGAGAATATACTTCAATGTTCCATGAGATCGTATGTATCTATAAAAAGGTTCCATTTAAATCATAAGAACGATAAGGTATCTTAAGTTCTTAACCAAATAGGCTTCAGGATAAAGCATACCGAATGCAATGACTCCATTCCATACTGGACAAAATGATTCAATGTCTAGGACTCGGGGAGTGGCCTGATCGGTTTTAAGAAACAAAAAGTGATAGCGATCTTTGGCATTTAAACTAAATACCTTGTGACAAGTCGAGGGTACGCAATAGTATTTAACTTCATTGAAGAGGTTGGAAGGTATGTAAACATGTTTAGTTTAATTATCATATAATAGTTCGGATTGTTGCTAACTTAGTAGATGAATTGCATACAAAGATTGCTCGAGAAGACTAAACCAAAATTTTATCAAGGCATTTGTATTTAAGAGATAATTATAGTAAGAACATGAAAGCATGGATTAAGGGAGTTGGAGCACTACCTTACAAAATGAAGCACTTTTTCAAGTAGTAAAAAAAGTGATTAAGATGACGTGACAACGTAGTGGGCATCTTTCAGACCTTATATTCCATGGGTTGGAACGAGTTGGTGGCGGGAAGGCAACTCCCCGCAAATGTAAATTGTGAATTAGTGGATAAAGTTAGTAGTTTTAACTTATTTGATTGCTAAGGAATTGTTTATTTATATTTATATTTATATTTTTTATTTTTGATTCTAAATTTAGTGAAATTTTTATTTGTTTGAGTTTATGATTTTCGTTTCTTCCGGTTTTCAAATTTTATGAAAACCGCAAAAAGTAGTTTTTGTTCTTTATTTTTATTTTTTTCATAATCTAATTTAGTATCAACTAAATATATATATATATTATTTGATTGTTTAATATATTAAATATCAATAAGAATTAATATATAATATTAAATTAAAAACTAAAATCTAAAAGCTATAATAAAAAAAACAGAAATAGAACTAAACCCCTAAGTTCTTGTATGTGTATATAAAGGCATCTTTTCTAGTTAATTTATAAGTGGGAATACATTCAAACATGTGTATAAGAGTTTTGAACTTTGAGAAAAAGTTTTTGAGAGATTTGAGTAAAAAGATCTTCAGTTGTTTTGTAAAGTACTTCTAATTGGAAATAACCTAAGTCCTTCATATTATTTATTGTGTAAATAAATAACTAAAAGATTAGTTTTACCACATCTGTTGATTGATTTATTCTAAACACATAAGTGTTTGGAATATAAGTGATACTTCAAAATACAAGTATGAGGCCTTTGGAAACAAATGGACTTGTTGGTTGATAATCATAAAGGAAGGATGAGTTAAGCTTTAGCAAACATGCGTTTGATTGTTCTCTTGGCAACTGATATTAGAGCTTTATTGGTGAACAATGTCAGGTATAATCAATTTTACAAAAAGAGTTGATATATAAGAGGCATTTATTGGTTCTTTAACCCTAATAGATGAAAGTACAATTCCTTTTATTAGAAAATTTTGAAGCTTTGGTGATTGAATTTCAAGAAACAAAGAGAGTAATTAAAGAATAGTTGTAAACTCATAAGGAGATGATCTATGACTTGATGATTAAACATATCATATCTAAGAATGAACTAAAAATTCGATCAGAGAGTATTATAATGATGGTGTAAGAGCCACAAATTTTTTATGGCAAGAGAAATGCCAAAGAGATCAAAATTTTATTATAGGATATAGAGCAATACTTTATGGTGGCAAAGATATTTAATGTAGGAAAATATCAGGCATGATAATGTATGTGGTGGATGATATGAAACCGTGGTGGAATATGAAGACTTTAAATGATAACAATGTGGGTAGAACTCTAATTGATACTTAAAAGAAAATGGAGTTAACATATTAATTCCTCTTTAATAATACTTCATGGTTTACAAAGGAAGCTTTGAAATGGTTAGGACAAGATGGATTGATGTAGGAGTGTGTGCGGTAATTTACATCTTTGATGTTAGATATACAAAAATTGTTCAACTTTATAAATGACTTACAAGGTTGGGCATAAGTTGAGCTTCGAAGGTAAAATGTGAAAGACCTCTCTAGCACAATTGTGGATGTAGATGTCTTGGTGGATCTTCAGATTCTTCCACCCATTCAAACTAGCAGAGAGGGTAAGAAGAATGTTGAAACTCATGATGGCTCAAAGAAAAGCAAAAGTAAGGTATGTGAAACTCCTTATTATTAGTCAAAGAAACATACCATTGAATCAAAGGATTTTCCAAAAAATGTTTTGATGATTAAAAAATAACTACTACTAATGGATTTATTATTTTAAAGAGAAGAAATATGAGAATAAGATATAGTCATAAACTCAATAAAATAGTTTATGAAGTTGATTAAAAAAAGAGATAAAGTGCTACAATTTACAAAGTGAAGACCAAGTTAAGAACAAAAGATGAACAAGGAACATCAATGTCATTCTTTAGTTTATCATGTTAATTGTAATATCATTTAGTTAACATGATGTTTTAAAGGCCTCACTATACACAAAGATTTTATATAACTTTATTGTATAAATTTTGCCATTTATCAAGAGACATTAAAGCTTTTATTTCTAATAAAAAGCCTCTTAATCTTTCAAACACTCTTTAAGGAACATTTTAGAAAACTTTTAAATTATAATTGCATTAAACAAATCGAGTTTAAGCATTTGAAGAAGTTAAAATCATTTTATTATTATTTGACCTATATGGGATAATGGTCAACCAATATTGGTTAAAGTTGTTAAATTTGATGATCTGAGAGTTTTTAGTGATATTGGTTAATGTATTTTTTGATTAACATGCTATATTAATTTACCAATATGCCTACGAGGCAACCAATGGCTCAATAGATAGTGAATATGTTTATTTAATGCACATTAGTTGATCAATATGTTATACTGGCCAACTAGTTCTTTGTAACTAGCCATTGTAATTGCTAGTCCTTGGCTTTTATAGGTGGTAAGGATCCTAAAATCTTATAAATACATATTTTTTGTGTTTTATACATATTTCTAAGTGTTTTTCAATCATTGAAGCATCATTTTCTCGTATTTGTGTAGATGAGCTTCTTTGAAATTATCAAGAGATAAAGTTAGGTATTTTGAGTTGTAAGATTTGGTTACGGCTTATATTATTGTTCTTGAGGGTGTTTCAAGTGGGATTAAGGTTCCTTTGAACCATAAATAATGTAAAAGGGTTCCTATTTGTTAAGAAAAGATTATACAAAAGTTATTCTTCTTCTTGAAAGAAGAATTATAGTATAATTTCGTGAAGAGACTTAGGAGTGAATGAAGACAAAGGTTGTTTACTGAACCACTATAAAATGATTTTCATTTTCTCTTTCATATCCTCTTTAATATATATATTGATTATTGTTAAACTAAGTTAATTGGTTAGAAAAATTGTTGAATTTTGTTAGCATCTAATTCATCCTCTATTAACTGCCATTAAGGACTAACAAGTGATAATAAAGCATTTTTTTATTAGGCTAGTATTTCTAATAAAGCAAAGATCTTAATGTCGTGTTTAAGAGTAGCGTCACCATTTAACCAAAAGGGACAAGGCATAATTAACAGCATCATTTAACCAATAGGGACAACACATTAGTAGACCACCTTTCTTTTATGGTGATGATTACCTCTATTAAAAACTAAAATGACTTTTTTCTTAGTGGCCAAAAATGTTTACTTATGGAAAATAGTTTTAAATGGTCCCTTTATATCTATAAAAATTGTAAGTAACAAAAATTTTATTTAATTAAAGGGAGAATAGAATTATTAAGAAAAGAGATAGATCTTCTTGAATAGTAGGGATGCATGTATCTTATTTTATGTATTAGGAAGAAATTAATTCAATAGGGTCTCTATGTATAAATCGACTCATGAAATATGACATACTTTAATAGTTACACATTAAGGAACAAATCAAGTAAATGAGGTCAAAGTGAGGATGTTAAGACATTAATATGAATTGTTTCAAACGAAGCATGATGAAAGGATATTTAACGCGTATACTAGATTTATTGATATTATTAATACTCTCAAAGATCTCAGAAGAACCTATAATAATGTTAAAATGGTTAAAAAAATTGCTTAAGTCACTTTCAAAGATGTAGGAAGCTAAAGTGATGGCTACACAGTAAGACAAGGATCTGACAATATTATCATTAGAGAAACTTGTTGGGTCTCTTCTTATATAAGAGGTAAGGCTCTAAGAGAAGTAAGAAGAAATGATGCCTTTAAAGAAAAAGAATTTAGTGCTCAAAATCTTAAAAGACGAATTAAGTGAAGAATGAAGAGGAAGAGACACCAATTAGTGCGAGTGATAAAAAAACATTGGCTTAATCACTAAAAAATTTAAGAATTTTTTGAAGAAGGGATTCTACAAAAGAAAGAACCCTCTAACATTATTTATTTTTAATGTAGGAAACTCATCCACATGAAGCCATAATGTACTCTACCCAATGGTAATGAGAAGTATAAAAGAAACTATAAGAAGGAGAAGAAGGATAAGAAGAAAGCACTCAAAGTGTCAACTTTAGATAACACAAGTGAACCTGAAATGAGCATTTAGAAGAAGAGAGAGCTCATATATGCTTAATCACTGTAGATGAAGATTAGGTAACATCCAACTTTAATTTGTGTGATAGTGATAATGATTTGAAATATAATAAATTAGTTAAAAGTTTAGAAATCGTGAATAAGAAAAGAAATAAATTATCTTCCAAATTCAGGGAAGTTTAAAAATAATTGGATGCATGCATGAATAAGAATGAAAAGATAAAAGGTGAATTACATAGTATTAAAGCATTTAACAATATAATCATTGATTACAACAATGTATTAGAAGTATTAAAACGTGAAAATGAGACATTGAAAAAGGAGATTAATGTTCTCAATAATTTATTATCCAAATTTACAAAAAAGAGTAATAAGTTAGAAAAAAACATGTTAGAAGCTTAAAAGAATTTTAACGATAGGTATAGAATATGATATAACCATAGAAGTGAAACAAATTCTATAACCATATTTGAAAAGGGAAAATATTTACATAGTAAAAAACCATTATTTAATGTGACAAATGGGTATGAAGCATCGATATCTAAGCACATATGCATGAACATTCTACATCCACTAGGATTAATTCAAACATTATACTTTCGTATTATAGCTTACAATTTGGGCATAGGGTTCAATAATCTCAAAGAAATAGTAAACATAACTTCTACAATAATATGCAATTCACTTACACTTTTTTAGGCCTCAAAGAAGTATACACCAAGTTTTTGTTCATAGTATGCATCATAATTTAATCATGAGAGGACATTTCACTACCTTAGAAGAACTTTTAACACATCTAATATCAAAAAAATGATTCCTTATTATGTATATAGAAGATAAATTAATGCATTTATGCATTATCATTACCCATATAACACGGTATATCACTTTTATGGTAAGTAAGGGCATGCTGATAGATTTTTTTCTTAAATAAAGAATGGCAAGCAAACCTTTCAAAGCATGGTTAAAAAGAAAGATTCTAACAATCAAGGAACTAAGCTCACTTAGGTACCTAAAACATATTGTTTGGCTTATTTTATAGGTTTTTTTAAAGAGCAATTGGTATATAATAGGGGAGTTAGTATTATTTTTAAAGAGTTTTTTTAATCTTAATAAATCTTGCCTTCTAGTGTCCAAAAAAATCTTGAAAATCTTTATGTAGAATATAAAATAAATTAGTGCTTAAAGAGAACAAGAATGATTTGTATTAGTTTGAGTATTTGATTTTCAAGTCTTTAGGTTATATTATTTGACCAATATCATATTGTGGTTGACTAATGTTATCAAAAATTGCCAAAATACTACATATAGTGAGTTTGTTCATCATTTATTCAAAGTTTTGATCGTTCACTTACTCACGTTGGTTGACCAATTTTTTTGAGTGGCTAATTAATTCCTTATCTACTAAAAGAATTTTTCTTATAGTGAATTTGAGAGAAGATTTGTAATATTCCGTTTCCATACAAAGGGTTTGAACCCTAGAAATTTGGTACATGTGAGTTCAATCACAGAAATTAGGAAAACACATCTCATGCTCATGCATTACATAAGGTGCATATGTACATGAATAGTGAATCTTTGCACATAATAATAATTATACATGCATTCATTGACATTCCGAGTATAATTATTAATAAATGTGATTGTTATTGAGAATTGTGATTTGTTGGTCTTGAAAATTGTCTTGGAGAGTGTACTTGTTGATTTAGAATTTTTTGGAGAATTTTGGGAAAAAATTTCTAAAAAATTTGGGGCAATTTTTGGACGGGGAAAAATGTCAAGTGGCAAGAAATTTGTTAACTGATAGTAGAATTTACTGTCAAATGGTAATAGAAATTTAGATAAATGATTTTTGGATTTATTAACTAGAGCCATTGAAAATTTTGGGAAAAAATTGGAGTAGAAATTGAAATTTGATTGGAAATAAGCCAACTTAGTGCCTTAGAAATAAGACATGTGGCAAGTAACAAGTGTCACTTGCCTAACCATGTCTTAAACTTTTATGTGTATTAAAAGACCCCCTTTTTATTGTGCTCCATGATACTTCTCCTTTTAAAGGCCATTGGTGATTTATTTTGGCTTTCCTCCATCAATTTCGTGGCTTCTCTTCTTCCTCCCTTCTTCTTGATCTTTGATCGTCTTTCATGCTACCCTTTTATCTGGCTTTCTCTTCCATTCTCACCAAAAACCCAAACCTTCCAACCTCAAGATGATGATAAACGTGGGTGGCTTGGGAGCTAGGGTTGAGTGAGAGTTTGAAGAGTTTAGAGCTAAATCAAGTAGGTATCTTGTCAAATATCATGGGTTTTGGCTAAATAAAACACTTGTGATGATATTTAGAGGTTAATTTCATGAGATATGGTTTTGGGTATATGGGTGTCGTGTATAGTGAAGGATGTGTAAAATTTGAGTTATTAATGAGTAAAGATTTATAGAAATATTATAGAGGTCAAATGACCTTCATAAGGAGTTTGGTTTATGCTAGAATGAAGGGTAAATTGAGATTTGATGACTTGAAGTTTATGTATGTGTTATGGGTGATGAAAAACAATTATGTACATGTCTTGTTTTTTAATATGTAGAATGATTAATA
>JANTNU010000002.1:19491617-19505389 GCA_024752395.1 Erythroxylum havanense
TCTAAATCTGTGGTTTGGGGCACTCATGAACCGAAAACAAAATCCATAGTCTTGCCACTGTAGGTTAGTAGGCTGATCTGTCTTTGTAATTAATGAACAGTGCCGAGAAATCTTGGCTCAATTCTAATGAATGTAACGGTGAACACTTCATTTGTTTTTTCATGTCTAGTTTCGCATTCAAAGAAAGTTAATTTGGATTCCACTTTTGGTAGATTTCAATCAACAGAGTTAACTAATCTATCCTCCGCAATAATCAAACTACAAGTAATATCTTAAACAAGGAAAGATTATTTATAAGATCTAGCATACAGAACTTTAGTCCAGCAAGGAATATATACAAAGCCAACGGATGAACAATTCAAGTAAACATATATTAAACCTTCTGCCGTTTTGGGGTTTCCCTTTTGCCTACAGTGAAATCAATTCAGCATTTACACCGAGTTTCAAAATTTTCAGTATCTCTATAGTCAAAGTCAAAGTATATGTTAAGATATTTATTATATGTATATTATTTAATTTTGACATCTTTGATTATTGGATATTCAGATAATGATTAAAAATATAAATCAAGAAGTCTTACTTGAATTGGCTTCTTGGATAGAGTTGTTGTGCAAATAGAACTCTATCTTGGATGAAGATTCATGTGAATTACGATTTTTTCAAAGATATGGATTAACCAAGGTGACATGTGTGAGAGCTACATGTAGGTTTTGTGGTCTTGAATTTTTGCTGTAGTGTTACGTTGTTGATTGAAGGCTACGAGTGAGTTGTTGGGTGATTTTTCTTCTATGTGGATATTGACGTGAATTTCTGGGTGTTGGTCTTTTTGCGTGGGTCACTGGGTGTTGTTTTGTGGCATTAGTCTTATTGTGTGGGCCAGTGGGTGATGTCCATGTTTTGCAAAAAAATATATGAGTGTTTTGATGAGATTTTTCTAGTAAGTATTCACCGCGAACGGAAAAGCAGAAGGTATGTTGTTTGATCTGAATGTTTTTATTGCTTGAAAAGTGACTTGTGTGTAATATTACAAAGTGTGAAGAAAATTGAAGACATCCAAAGGTGTTGTTGATAAATGCATGACCCAACTTCTGCACATATGGCTGACTTGGAGAAGATCTTTCTGGGTGTTTCTGCATGATTATTTAGCTGCTCTTGATTTCGTGATTGTGCAGGAAATTATTTCTTGCCTTTAATTATGTCAAGTGTTTTCTTGAATGTTTAGTTTTTTGTTTAATCACTTGAGAGTGATTTATTCACTGTTCTTGTTTCAAAAGATTGTTGAGAAAAGTCCTTTGTTGAGGTTAGTACGAGATGGTCGAACTATTGGGTATGAAATCTTTTCACGAGTAGTGAAGACAAAGGATAGTGTCAAAGATTTAGTGGTGTTGGCTTAGTAAAGCCTTGTATAAAACTATTGTCTTTAGTGAAAGAATTAAGCTGGGTGAGAACCCTACAGACGTAAGCAAGGTGTGTCAAACTACACTACCAAATTTCGGTGTTGATCTGTTTAATTTTGTATTTATTTTTCTGTTTTCATTTATGTTGAAAAATTAATAGTTGCTGATACAGTTATTTTATATCTAGTAACTAAAAGATATAGTTATAAGTAACTATGGCAGAACCTTACAAGTAATTATGGTCAAATCGAAGTTTTTGTAAAACTACACCCCTACAGCTCTTTCAATTGGTATTAGAGAGGGTCATTGAATCAAAAATTGGTATATCAAGTTGGTGTAGATCATTATTTCACAATTATAGCTATAAGAGAAGGGGCATCAATTATCAGGCCATCGTTATTAGATGGTTCAAATTATTCTATGTGAAAATCATGGATGAAAGTATTCATTCAAGCAAAAGGAACAAAAGCATAGAACTTGGTTTTAAATGGTCGGGACATCTAGTGACAACTGATTAAAAGAGTGAAGCATTGCTTAAAGATGCATCTGAATGGACAAAGGCTGAAGAAGAAAGAGCGCTTGCAAATTCTCAAGCCTTGCATGCCATCTTTAGTGCCATTGATAAAGGTCTCTTTTCAATGATATCAACTTGTGAATCGATGAAAGAAGCGTAGGATACTTTGCTGACTATACATAAAGGATAGAAATTTGTGATAGCCTCAAAATTTTAGATGTTGGCTGTGAGATTTGAAGAGCTAAAGACGGATGAGAGTGAAACCATTAGAGACTTCCATAAGAAACTGTATGACATAGCAAACAAAGCACGTCAACTCAGGAAGAAGCACTCTAACCTGAAATTAGTTAAAAAGAAATTGAGATTGTTGCCTGAGAGGTTCATACCAAAAATTGTAGCCATCGAAGAGGCTCATGATATCACTGAATTGTCTTTGGATTAGGTGATTAGGATTCTTACCAACTTTTAGATGAATTTGTTGAGGGATAATCAAGAGAAGAGCAAAGAATTGGCATTATAAGCCGAGATTGGTAAAGTCGTGAATGATTTCAAAGATGAATCCGATGAAAATAAGGATATGGAGTTATTTAGAAATTTCAGTAAGTGGATAGAGAAAGTGAAGAAAGATAGATCCGATTTTAGGCAAAACAGTGGGAGCTCATCAAATAATAATTTCAAAAAATAAGGAAAAACTTAAAAAAAGGAAAGAAAAGTGAAAAAAGATCAATGTCATGCTTGTTAAGGCTTCGAACATGTGTAAGCGGAATGTTTCAACACCTTGAAGAAGAGAAAAGGGAGGTCCTATACAAGCACTTAGAGTGAGAATAAATCCGGAAGTGAGTATGGTAATGAAAAAGAAGCTATGAATAGTATTGCGTTGGTTACTTTATATAGTAAAAGTCTAATTGCTTACTTAACAACAACCAATAATGAAGTAACAAATGATGAAAACATGAGTAAATTAGAAAATTCCAGGAAAAACATAGACAAATAAGCTCAAAGCTTAATCTCAAATTAGGATAGTGATGACAGTACTTCAAAAGACAAAAAGGAAGGTATTTATGAAGCCTATAAGTTAATATATGGTGAATGGGTCTAAACATGTAAAAAATGAGAAGTTTAAGGAAGAAAATTCTACCACGAAGAACACCATTCAAAACCTTAAGAAGAAGTTGTTATCTACAATAAATAAGCTTAACGAAACAAAGTTGAAGCTAGTCAGTATGGAAAAGGGAATAAGAATGTTAAATAGAGGTACCAAAAAAGTTAGAAAAGTTATTGGAAATTGGTAAGACTAAAGGAGACTTTCAAGGCATAAAGGTAAATGTTCCAAGTAGAATGATGAGAAAATTGGTACGACTAGACATGTCCTAGGAGAAATCTCAAAGAAAAATCGGAGGTTCATACCTACATGTCACTTTTGTGGAGTAATTAGACACATAAGATCGAAATGTTACAAGTTGTTACAAATGATATTTTGAAGGGGCCAAAACCGAAAAATCTAGACACTCTCTATTAAATTTCCAATAGCAACCTATGTTATCAAAGTATTCTTGGGTTAGAAAGGGTCAAGTATAGACACAAAGACGTAGTAAAGGATAAACAAGAAATTGTTCAGATTTATAGTTAGATACTGCTTTTAAAGAAACTGTTCAAATGGAAGATAAGTCAGTTGCTTCAGATAAAGAAATCAACTAGACAGTTGATGACCAGGATAATGTGACAAGGAATAAGCCCAGGTTTAAAGTTCTTTAAGGGACACAGGGACTATGTGCTTTACATTTTTTAAGTATAGTTTGATGTTATCTGTTAAAAAACAAAAAAGAGTTACGAAGGAGTTATTGTTTAGGCTTTCTGAGTTTTAATTTATTGATTTTATAAAGTTCAGTTGATTGATGTGTATATGACGTTATGCTTGATGATAAGGTCTATGAATTTGATCAGTCTTATGAAGATGGAATTGAAGTGATTATTATGTTTCTTTATTCAAGATTGATCACATTAAAGTATTCTTAGTTTGGCAATGTTTTGGCCCAAGGGGGAGACATTATATTGTTTTTCATGACTATTCATTTCAGAGGGAGATTTTAACATATCTTCATGACTATTAGTTTTGCTTTTAGCATCTTTTTTTCCCAAGGGAGAGAAATTTGGATAATTGTTCATGATTGTTTCTTTAGATGTTTCTTGAACTTGAAGAATTTCATAGATGTTCTATAACATCCCGTCCCCATATTAAGGTTTAGAACCTAGATTTCAATAATGGAGAAAATAGCAATGTGAGAGTTAGAAAAATTTGCATTTCATGCTCAACATCCATGCATGTGGATTTGAATTTTTGCACACATGAAAATAATTATACATGCACTCATTGACATTCCAGGTATATTGAATTGTAATGGGATATGTTTAGAATCGTGGTTATAGTGAATGAGTTAAATGAAATGGAGTAGAAGGACTAGAAATAAAAATTAAAGTGTTGGATTTTAGTGAATAAAAGTCATCTGAGAAGTTACTAGGAATGAATAGTTAAGGGAGTTAAATATGATCTGAAACTTTAATGAATAAACTTCACTAATCTCGATGGATTTTGATAAAATCCTCTGCATGAAAGTTGTAAATCTTTCTTTTAACTTTCCATTGATATAAAGTCTGCAATTTTTGGAGTTCGGGATCAAAATTTATGGAGTTTAGAAGTTAAGTTTGGGTGAGGATGCTTCATCTGGTGAGGATGTATCATCTGATGAGGACATTTCATCTAGTAAGGACGTATCGTCTAATGACATCATATCTTCTGGTGCACTGTTCATCTGATCCTATCGTCTGGTCACATCTTTGACCCTGTAGGTGATCAAATTTGTCTTTGAGGTCTTTATGAAAGTTGTAGATCTTGAATTTCTCTTTCGAACCATCTAAATAACACCTTAATCTGAGTTCTTTAAAGAAAGGTATGACCATTTTTCCAATTCGTCTAACCCTTCATCTGGGATCATCTGATCCTATAGTCTGATCCCACTTTTGACCCTGCTGATGATAGAATTTGTCTTCAAGATCTTTATAAAGGTTGTATATCTTGAAGTTCCCTTTAGAAATATCTAAAAAATTACTTAATCCGATATCTCTAGAGAAAGCTATGTCAATTGCAAGATATCTTCTGTTTATTGTTCATAACCTTCTTCTAATCACTGTTCATCTTGTATTGTCTGGTTCAATTATGACCCTTTAGATGACAAAATCTCACTTCAAGGTCTTCATAAAAGATGTATATATTGAAGTCCTCTTTCGAACCCTTTAAGAATGACCTTGATCGGATATCCCTAGAGCAAGTTACGCCATTTGTCCCAAACAAGTTCAATATGATAGAGGACGAAAACTTGTTTGATTCCTTCCACCCAATCATTGTTATTTGACCTCTAAAAGAAATGATCCTTGAGACAATAGATTTCTCACACATTTTACTATCTCTACACAAAAATTGGTAGCATTCTGAATTGAGTGAAAAAAGATTGATTGAATGAAAGTGAGGGAATCTGTTGGAATAGTGAACTGGTGTTATTTTACTGAACACACTTTAGAATTTTAATTATATCTGGATCTGTAGGATTCCAAATGAGATGATTTTTAATTTGGAATAAAATAAAGACATAGGGTTATAAGTCATCTGAAGAATTTGAATTTTGAACCAGTCTCTAATATGTTTAAATTCTAGATGGAAGTTGTGTATAGTGAACTATTTTGGACAAGAGCAGTCCGAAAATGTTTAAGGTATATCTTTTAAATCACTAAACCAAATTGAATGATTTTGGTATCAATGGATACATAAGACATAGGGGATTATTTTTCTAGAAGAAATTGTTACAAAATAACTTCAGTATCAGGGTCAGAAAGAAAATGCAAAGTTAACTCGAAACGCTGTGTTTATGGAAAAATCTGAAAATGATTTAATGGGTTATAACTTGTGATTGTAGTGGTATTATTGAGTTTCAACTTAAGTATAAATTATAATTAAGTATGTCTTAATGAAGGGAAGTGGATAAGTGGATAAGAAATGGACAGGTGTCCAAGCCATAAAGTTAATATTTTTATTACCCTTGAAAGAGAAGCTACTGTACTTGTCTTTATCTTTCTCAAAACTTTTTTCTCTAGAGTTCCTCCAACATAGGAGTTTTTATCAAATTTTCACCAAAGTTAAATCTTGCTTTTCTATATTTGTCATCACTTCCACTTTGATATTTCTTCCTTCTATCCTAAGAAAAACCGAACCTCCTTGTCAACTTTCAAGTTGATGTACGGGGGTGCATAAGGGATTAGGGTTATGTAATTTTGTAAATATTATAGCTTCAAACAAGTAAACTTGTTATGATTATGTATTTTTGTATGAAATGAAGCATGCATCGTTAGTTCACTGCTAAATGGTTAAGAATAGTGATATTCTTATTTTTTGGAAAATGAGTGAGAAGACTTAGTGTGTCATACATGGTGATTTTCTTTGAATTTGATGACTGAAATGTTATGGGATAGTGTTAAACTAGTTTTTGGAGTTAAAAGATCAATGAAAATGTGCTTGTGATGAGAGAAAAAAAATTTGGAAACAGGACTATGTAATGCTCTATTATGTTGATGTTTTTACGTAAGTTTTGGAGTATTTTTAGAGATGATTAAAAATGAATCTAGAGTTAAGAGATAGGTGTATGGTGATGTCTGAAAATGGGAAAGAACGATTAAAGTGATAGTTAGAGGAATAAATGAAGAAAATACAAAAGTTAGAGATGCAAAAAAAAATGAAAGTGAAGAAGTGCAGAAATGTGATAAAATGTGTGAGTGTTTTGATTTTTGGATGATCATGAAAAATGATAGATTTTTGATTTGGTTGTGATTTGTGAGCTGAAATGAAATAGGAATGAAGAGGAAATATTGAGATTTAAGCAGAAAGTTGATTGTGTGTGTGTGTGTGTATATACATACATACACATATATATATATATATGAATGAGTTGTTGATATTAAAGTATCAAAGAATTAAGGTTGTGATTTAAAGAATTGATGAGTGATTAAGTTATGAAATTGGTAAAGTACTCGGAATTGTAATTGAGCATGCATTGTCCATGGTCCATTTATACAATTGTGCATGAATAAATGCTTATAAGTGTGCCATTATTAATGTGAGTGCAATGTGTGTTTTCCATAAATGGTTTGTGTAGGTTAAGTGTCCGCATTCAGGCATTTTCAGAATTTGAAAGCAAATGCTAATCTGGCGCGTACTGTGAGTAGACCTAGATGGTCTTATCTCATTGTTTGTTTTGTTTGGTTTTCTGTATTTATTGACTACTGAATAATTATATGAATGTGATTGATTGTGTTGGTTTCCGAACAGAAGATCTGATGATGTGATGAATTGATTGGGATATTGAAGTGTTACTTGTATGTGAATGAGAGGAACTAAGTGTACATAATTTGATGATAAATGTGTTTTGAATGAGCATTTACATGTAAGTGAAAATGTGATTCTCAACTTAATGTTGAATACCGGACTAAGGTCCGATGATATAGGAATGTGATTGAATGGGATCATGCAAATGTGATTAAGGCATTCCATTTCATGAATGCATGAAACATAATGACAGTTATGACCAGAGTAGTCACCAATCAGAGCTTAAAGCTCAATAAGTGTAAAATGAGCCTCGAGCTCAAAAGTGATTAAGAGCCTAAGGCTCACTATGTAAAATGAGCCATGTATCCCCCAAGCAGATAAGGGACAGTTATTAATGAGCCTGGTTTCCAATGGATACGGGACAGTTTGGGCACTCAATCATAACAAAGTAAAAAATAAAAAGTCGATCTCATGTGCACTGCATATGCATAATATGAGTGATTAAATTGTATTGAATGTGTAGTGTGAAATGTGTAATGATGTGAATTATGTGTTACGTGATTGGGTGAGCCATCAATGATGGTCATTCATTGAGTTCGCAAAACTCACCCAAAATTTGCAAATATTTTTCAGGACTCAAAAGAATACCCCGTTAGGCAACGGGAGTATACTTACTTCATGCAAGGAAAAGATAGAGGTTGAGATCAGTTCGCGTCTGGATTAGTATTTTCCTATTTTTGTATAAATTTGTATTCTGTGATTTCTTTAAAATAATGTATTCTGAAATTTTTGTATAATGGGTATACAATGGTTTTTATGGTGGAATGTAAAGACATTATGAGTAAAATGTTTTGTAATTGTAATAGGCCCCAATTGGCTATTGAAATTCTATCGATTGTATTGTGTTGATTGAAAATGTTTATGAATGAAAATGGGCCTGAATTGGTTATTACTTCCGCATATTATGTTTATTTTTGTTTCAAAAAAATTTATAACAATTTTTAAATAATTGAGTGCTCTAGCATATCACCCTCACGGGGCACGGACTCGGATATCACTCAAAATGTCAGGCACGTGTCTTGCGGGTGTAGGGTGCTACAATATATGATATTAGAGCCTAGAATTACTATTTTATATGTGCGTTTTCTGAAATAAATGTCAAGTTACATGCATTTTAGTCATGTCATAATAGGCAGCAGCAACTGATCCCCAGTATGAGTCATATGCATGAGCATTCCCTAAGAGTCTGAGCTGTTAGAGAGTAAGGTTGACAGATATCTAGAAATGGGAAATAACATATGGTTAGATATAACGATAAAGATTTTGCGCAATTGTATTGGTGAATTTATTATTAAATATGACATCAATATTACGTTTTGGTGATATGTCTTTCAATGTGATATAGGTGTGAATAAATATATTGTTGTGTATTGATTGAGGAAAATAAGGATATAAGTAGAAATGATGAGATTAAAGTGTATAAATCAAGTTTAAAGAAAATAAAATTTTCTATGACCTTGAAAGGATGAACTTGGACTTAGAATGGTTGTGTGATTATCGATATAAGAGTTTATGGTTCAGTATGAGAATATATCTGTGGAATGGAGATTTGAGTTTCATAATGGTTATGCCCCTATAATTAGGAATAGATTGAGAATATACATATGGGAGATTAAATAAATGACAATAGGAAGATGAGATAAAAATAAGGTGAAGAGAAAGATGATGAATCAATCGAGAAGAGTTAAGGCACCCAATATGGTAGTTGAATCATTATGACTTGGTGTAACACTGGAAGAGGTTAATCCTAGAGAATTGGAGTAAAGTTGATGTTAGTATATGTCAATGCGAGGAAACCCCAATCGTGGCAAGGATAAAGAGAAAAATATTGTTTAGGACAAAATGAGATCAAAGTATTACTATTGTAAGATAATTGATGACCTGTCAAAAGTAAATCTCGGGATAGAATGGGATGACCTTGATGATACACACCTAAGTATGTGTGATAATAATGGTGTCTGCTACTTCATCGGGTTTTGGTAACCCGAATATTACGACCTTGTAAGAGACAATGGAGATTGATCTTCTTGAGGTACTAAGAATGTATGATGAATAGTGATGGAAACAATGGATTGATAAGAGTTACATAAATAATATCGATGTTGGGAATAGAAATCTTCTTTCAGAGAAAAATTTCACCGAATTAGATTAAGCAGATCGAATAGTTTATTCTTAATAATGATCAATGAAGGAACAAATCATAAATGAATATGCAATGAATCAAAAGTGAATATAAGAGGTAGAATATGCTATTGAGAGTATACGCATTTTGTTTGATGTGAAGTATTCAACTATATGATTGGATTATTGACTTTGAGGAGACATTATTGCTAATGTGAAGAGGATTTGAGTCCACATTATATTCTATGTAAATATGTTCGGGAGATACAAATTATATCTAATGAATGTGTTACCAATACAAAAAGTTATGATTGCAAATAAATTGAAATGTGTGGAGAAACTAGTATAAATGAACAGACATTAGAATAAGTCAATATGAAGTTAGTGGAAATTCAATGAAAGGAGAAATTTCGTCAAGAAAAGAAGTCAATTGGGAGACTAAAAATGTCACGAGATAATATTACCTTAATTGAGAAATTAGTCACTTAAGGAATTACGAGAATCAATTATGGACACAATGGGAATTTGGGTTATATCTATTGGATTTAATAATGCTTCGATAGTTTTATGGTATTGAAGATTAAAGTGATCTAAACAAAATTTTATCAATTAGCGACTATGATCATAGACGGTATTTTGAGTGTATACAAAAAGTAAAGAGAACATTTTGAATACGTGAGGAAATATTACATATTATGAAGGTAGAAATAATTATACACCAAGTTTAATGAGAGTGAATCTTAGCTTGATCGAATTAAATGTGGGTTGTATAATATCTGAACATGGCTTATTAGGAGACTCAAAGAAAGTAGAGGTGATGATAAAGTGAGAAGCTAAAAGGGATATATTAGAGATTCGGAGTTCTTTAAAACTAGTTGTATATTGGATACTACCAAAGACGGTTAAGGGGTTTTTACTGATCTTATCCTTTGATAAAAATGTTTGACGAAAGTCAACCGTATGAGTGATGAATGTAAAAAGAATTTTGAGGAAATATAACACCAATAATAATAATAATATCATTTGAAATTCGAGATTATATAGTACATAATGAGGTTTAATATCATAGATTAGGATGAAATCCATTGCAACATAATAAAGGGATTTCATATGCATGGAGATAGTTAAAGTTTCATGGATTGAATTATTCGAGATATGATTTAGAACTTGTTGCAATTATAATTACTTTGAAAACTTGGAGACATTATATGTACCTTAACATTTTGGATATATATGAATATACAGATCAATAAAGATTGAGGTAATTATTGAGTTTGAAAAGATTGTGCAAATGAATATTTCCCGGCAAAGCCAGTCTTATAAATTTATGGATTGAACAAAAAATTAAATAATGGTGTAGATAACTCCAGATATTGAGGTTATCAAATCTAGTGTAAGAAAAAGTGTAGAATGTTAAGCTAAAAAGGGACAAAAAGGAAGTATTATTAGCTATTGAAATTTAAAATCAGTTTACATAAAAGGATTGGCAAAGCCCAAATTGAGGATTTAGAAATTATGAATCTTATCGAGGAATTGAAAATGAACCCGACTTTTGAATTAATGATACTTTGCGATTGAATTAAGAAGTATGTGTACCTGATAAGGAGACTGTTAGAGAAAACAAAAGAAACAACTAAAGCTATATGTCCTGGTAGGAATACATCAAAAGAGCATTTGATGACTAAGAACGTAGAATCAAGTGATTACATGTTTAAGTTACCAATAGTCTTGACTGTTGGAGATAGGTGTAAAGCTTATATTTATGGAGTTCATAGGAATATGAGATTAATGTATAGTTCAAATTGACTACAGGCATAAAAATCGTTATTTTGGTGATACCATTAGAATATTGTATAAGGTGTCAAACGATAAAAAGCATCGTTTTCCCTTACCTTGAAATGAAGAAGGCCTACAAATGGTTTGAGGCGATTATAAATGTGAGCTACTATTAGTGAGTGAAATGAATTTGTAATAAGAATAAAGTGACGTATGAAAGATGAATGAATTTTGGTGGATCACTTCAAAATTATGGGATATAGTGAGACAAACTTAAGATTTAAGTGTATTAACAATAAAGACATGTGAAATTCTAAATGAGAAATGAAATATTAAGATGATCTGACAAAGAGGTACTGTCGGCACATGAAGTGAAATTTTTGAGCATCCTGAATTATATTTAGGAAACTGATAAAATAATGTGATACTTGAAGAATTGATTGAGGAAGGATTAATTACATCGATCATAGTAAATTAGAAGAAATTATTCGAGTGATGAAGTTATATAGGAAACGGAGGAGAAGATGAGAAAATAACACCCCTGCCTCATTGATCAATCAGATATCAATTTCGGGGATGAAATTTATTAAAGGGGAGAATTTTAACATCCCATCCCCATATTAAGGGTTAGAACCCAGATTTCAATGATAGAGAAAATAACAATGTAAGAGTTGGAAAAATTTGCATTTCATGCTCAGTAAAATGTCAGTATATATGCATGTGGATTTGAATTTTCGCACACATGAAAATAATTGTACATGCACTCATTGACATTCTAGGTATATTGAATTGTAATGGGATATGTTGAGAATTGTGGTTATAGTGAATGAGTTAAATGAAATGGAGTAGAAGGACTAAAAATAAAAATTGAAGTGTTGGATTTTGGTGAATAGAAGTCATATGAGAAGTTATTGGGAATAAATAGTCAAGGGAGTTAAATTTGATCTGAAACTTCCATGACTAAACTACACTGATCTAGATGGATTTTGATAAAACTGTCTTCATGGAAGTTGTAGATCTTTCTTTCAACTTTTCATTGATCTAAAGTTTGCAATTTTTGGAGTTCGGGATCAAAATTTATGGAGTTTAGAAGTTAAGTTTTAGTGAGGACACTTCGTCTAGCGAGGACGCTTCGTCTGGTGAGGACATATCGTCTGGTGAGGATGTCTCGTTTGGTAGGAGGTATCGTCTGGTGCACTGTTCATCTGATCCTATTGTCTGGTCACATTTTTAAACCTATAAACAATCGAATTTATCTTCGAGGTCTTCATAAAAGTTGTAGATCTTGAAGTTCTCTTTCAAACCGTTCAAAGAAAATCTCAATCTAAGTTCTCTAGAGAAAGTTATGACCATTTTTCCAATTCGTCTAACCCTTCATTTGGGTTCATCTGATCCTATTTGCCTTCAAGGTCTTCATGAAGGTTGTATATATTGAAGTCCCCTTTGGAATTATCTAAAGAACTACTTAATACAATATATCTAGGGAAAGCTATGCCAATTGCAAGATATCTTTTGTTTATTATTCATAACCTCTTCTGATCACTGTTCATCTTGTATCGTCTGGTTTAATTCTGACCCTTTACATGACAAAATTTCATTTCAAATTCTACATTAAATATGTAGATATTGAAGTCATCTTTCGAACCTTTGAAGAATGACCTTGATCAGATATCCCTAAAGCAAGTTATTCCAATTGTCCCAAACAGGTTCAATATGATAGAGGATGAAACCTTGTTTGATTCCTTCAGCCCAATCTTTGTTATCAGACCTCTAAACGAAGTGATCCTTGAGACAATATATTCCTCGCACATTGTACCATCTCTCTACAAAAATTGGTAGCATTCTGAATTGAGCGTAAAAAGATTGATTGAATGAAAGTGAGGGAATCTGTTGGAATAGTGAACTGGTGTTGCTTTATTGAACACACTGAAGAATTTTGATTATATTTGGATCTGTAAGATTCCAAATGCGATGATTTTTAATTTGGAATAAACTAGATATAGAGGGTTATAAATCATCTGAAGAAGTCAAATTTTGAACCAATCTCTAAGATGTTTAAATTTTGGATGGAAGTTGTGCATAATGAATTGTTTTGGACAAGAGCAGTCTGAAAATGTTTAAGGTATATCTTTCAAATCAATGAACCAAATTGAATGATTTTGGTGTCAATGGAGACATAAGACATAAGGGAATATGTTTCTAAAAGAAAGTGTTATAAAAAAACTTCATTATCGGGGTCAGAAAGAACATGCAAAGTTAACCCGAAACGCTGTGTTTATGGAAAAATCTGAAAATGATTTAATAGGCTATAACTTGTGATTACAATGGTATTATTGAGTTTTAAACTTAAGTATAAATTATACTTAAGTAAGTATTAATGAAGGGAAGTGGATAAGTGGATAAGAAATAGACAGGTATCCAAGCTATAAAGTTAGGATTTTTATTACCCTTGAAAGACAAGCTACTGTACTTATCTTGATCTTTCTCGAAACTTTTTCCTCTAGAGTTCCTCCAACACAGATTTTTTCATCAA
>JANTNU010000002.1:19686635-19697930 GCA_024752395.1 Erythroxylum havanense
TACTAGAATTAGTACATTCAGATGTATGTGGACCTATGTCCACAAATGCTAGAGGTGGATACACATATTTCATTACGCTCACAGATGACCATTCTAGATATGGTTATGTGTACTTGATGAAATAAAAGTTTGAATCATTTGAAAAGTTCAAAGAATTTAGACTAGAGGTAGAGAAACAAACTGGTAAAAGTATTAAGACACTTAGATCAGATCGAGGTGGTGAATACTTAGATCATGAGTTTCTTGGTTACTTAAAAGAGAATGAGATTCTCTCACAATGGTCTCCTCCTGTAACTCCACAACACAATGGAGTTTCTGAGAGGAGAAATCATACACTATTAGATATGGTACGTTCCATGATGAGTCATGCAGGCCTTCCAATATCCTTTTAGGGATACGCAATTGAAACTGCAATATATCTTCTAAATAGAGTTCCATCTAAATCTGTTGATAAGACACCATATGAGATATGGACTGGTAGAAGACCTGGATTATCACATTTAAAGATTTGGGGATGTGACGCTTATGTGAAGCGTACAATATCTGATAAGCTTCAAGCTAAATAAGATAAATGTAAATTTGTGGGATATCTAAAACAAACTTTCGGTTATCAATTCTATCATCCTATTGAGCAAAAGGTGTTTGTCTCAAGACATGCTACATTCTTAAAAAAGAGTTTATTCTCAAAGAAAGTAGTGGAAGCGAAGTTGAACTTTGAGAAGTTCAAGAACCACAAATTCACATCAATGTGGAATAAGAACCTCAAGTTGATACATATGATGTACAACAGAGAGTTCAAGAAACACATAGTCCGTGGTGAACTAGTAGGATACGCCGTCCTCCTGTTAGATTAGATCTACATATTGAGCATGGAGAGGATAACGTATCACTCATAGAAGATGAGCCGACTACTTTTAAAGAAGAAATGTCAGACATTGATTCTTTAAAATGGCAAGAAGCTATGAAATCAGAAATGGAATCTATGTACACTAACTAAGTATGGACTTTGGTGAATGCACCTGAAGTACCTATTGGGTGCAAGTGAGTTTTTAAAAGAAAAACTGATATAGATGGAAATGTACATACGTACAAAGCAAGGTTGGTGACGAAAGGTTACAGACAAAAATAAGGAGTTGATTTTGATGAAACTTTTTCGCCAGTAGCAATACTTAAATCCATAAGAATTTTACTCGCTATAGTTGCATACCATGATTATGAAATTTGGCAAATGGATGTCAAAACAACATTTCTCAATGGAAATTTGCAAGAGGATGTGTACATGGCACAACCTGAGGGTTTTGAATCCAAAGAATTTCCTACTCATGTTTGCAAGTTGCAAAGGTCCATTTATGGCTTTAACAAGCATCGCGGAATTGGAACATCCGTTTTGATGAGATAATCAAAGAGTTTGATTTTATCAAAAATGTGGATGAACCTTGTGTTTACAAGAAGGTAAGTGGGAGTGCAGTTGTTTTCTTAGTGCTTTATGTAGATGGCATATTGCTCATAAGAAATAACATTTGAATGCTCCAGTCTGTTAAGATATGGTTATCGAAGAACTTTTCCATGAAGGATATGGGAGAAGTAGCTTATATACTAGGTATAAAGATCTATCGAGATAGATAAAAAAGATTGCTTGGATTATCCCAATCCACGTACATAGATAAAGTGCAAAAGAGGTTTAGCATGGAGAATTCCAAGAGGGGATTCCTACCCATGTCTCATGGGATTTCTCTCTCAAAGAGTATATGTCCACAAACACAATAGGAGAGAGATAAAATGGATTGTATTTCATATGCTTGGGCAATCGGATCAATCATGTATGCAATGCTATTGACTAGACCAGATGTTGCTTATGCTTTGAGCATAACAAGCAGATATCAAGCGAATCCTGGTGAAGGTCACTGGACAGCTGTGAAAAATATCTTGAAGTACTTGAGAAGGGCTAAAGATACTTTTATGGTCTATGGAGGAGCTGAACTAAGAGTTCAGGGTTATTCAAATGCTAATTTTCAGTCAGATCAAGATGATAGTAAATCGCAGTCAGGGTACATTTTTACTCTTTATGGTGGTGCAATTAGTTGGAAGAGTTCCAAACAACCAACCATCGCAGATTGAACGACTGAAGCAAAGTACATTTCAGCGTCAGAGGCAGCGAAGGAATCAGTTTGGATCAAGAAGTTCATCACTAAACTTGGAGTGGTTCCTAGCATTGTTGCCCATAATATTGTATTGTGACAACAACAGTGCTGTTGCGCAACCAAAAGAACCCAGGTATCATCAACGGTCCAAACATGTACTCAGGAAGTTTCACTTGATCAGGGAGATAGTGGAGTGAAAGGACATAACATTGGAGCGAGTTCCCACTGAAGAAAATCTAGCAAATCCTCTTACTAAGCCACTATCTCAAAAGAGACATGATAGACATATGGATGGCTATGATATTTGATACCTTAGCAATTGACTTTAGTGCAAGTGGGAGATTATTAGTTTGTGCCCTTGCAACCAATTTATTTTGGTTGTAAATATTTGTATGACATTATTATTAATTAATTAAAGGCATCCTTTATCTTTATGAATTTGTTAATTATTTAATTCTTTTTTGTAAAGATAAAATCCTTGGAATAATTACTGTGTAATTGAAATTATGATGAGATCATAATTTATGAGATTCAATTCACTTATGTATTATTCCCAAATGTTTCTAGTTGTGGTTTCATCAAGACGGGATATTGTTGAAACGATAAATTTAGCACACATTATGTTTCTTTCTTATGAAGAAAGTAATTGATCTCATTAATTAAAGTATAGAAATACTTAAACTAATGTGTGGGTGATTATTAGAGAATAAGTTATTGAATTGACCCGATTATGAGAATTCCGAATGGAATATTACTTATGTGTCTATGGACTAGCTCATAATGATGGTTGTATAATTAATCCTCAGACTTGATATTACTAATATATCTAGTATGGGAATTATTGTATTTTGATACTACTTATACATTATCCTAGGATAATTCTGTCGGTAGTAATTGGATACAATATGAATATGTAGATAATTGAGTAAGTCGATAAAGGATTCGTCACTCTAAAGTAATTAGAGAGAATATTCTACTGTTCTTGATTGGTAATGATTTATGGAATTCTCTGGCCAGAGTGAATTGATATTTGAAAAAGGAGTTTTCAAATTTCAATTATAAATCAATTATTAATTAGCAAGGACAAACATAATTGGATACTAAAGAGTAGACACTATATCCGTACTCTGTCCAATTAGAATATTAGATGACAAAATGATTAAATTATATATTATAGCCATGCATGGACAGGTTAAGTCAATCACATTGACATTCTTAATACTTGGGTAATTATGACATGTTACTGGACGTCAATCATAATTTATGATTATGAATGATTTAATTGGAGAATTAAAAATAAATTAAAAGGAGTTTTAATTTATCTAATTCTAATTGTGAATTAGAATTATAATTTATAATCATTGCCAAATTATTAGGAACCTAATGGGTCACACATCAAAGAGCAATTTGTGAAAGAAAAATCAATTTAATTAAGTTGGACTTAATTATAAAGTTTGAGAAACTTTGGGAATCAAATATGAGATATTTGATTTTATTAAAGTTAAATTAATTAGAATTAGAATTTGATTCTAATTCTAATTAATTTAACTTTAATAAATTCTAATTATAATTAAAGAGTTTTAATTTTAATAAAAGACTATCTTGATTTTTCTATTTAAAGGGAAGAGCTTTATGAAAGCCAGCACTTTTTGTCTTTTTCCTCCAAAGGCAGTTTGGAAATTACTCTGTGGATACAATCAGAGGCTAGCCACTTGGATAGCTAGTGATTGATCACTCAGAGAAAATATTCAAAGTTTTTCTCCGGAAAGCGAACAAGGTAGGATTTCTAATCCGAATATTGTTTTTAATTCAAGTTTAATCAATTATTGAGATCCGCTGCGTCTGTGATTCAATCACGGTAGGATTACAACATTTATACCTATCAAACTTAAATTTAAATTGTCACTTAGATACAAATAAATGCTAATCAAGTTACAGAACAAATCAAAATTCAAGAAATGGTAGTATGAATATTGAGTTACAAAAATAGTAATAAATTATACATAATTCAGCTCACTTGTGTAATTAACTATTTCTAGCATGTGTTTATCATGAAACGATGATATAATTTAACCATAAACTTAACCTATAATTTCATCATTCAAATACTTGAAGATTAATTTGTAGTTTAAGCATGAACAAAGAACTTAAAATCATAAAAGAACAGGGAAGTTGAAAATTGTTGTTTTTAGATTGAAGAGTAAAATGAAGCAAGAATTTGAGCTTCGAAATTGTTTCTTAAACTCAATCCAATATAATTAGATAGTTCACAGAATAAACAATTCTGATAATAAGTCAAATCATAGGCAAAGTCAGAGCTAATCACAGGGAGGGGCGCTGACCAATTGGTCTAGGGTCCCACTTACTCTCGTGGTTTTACAGTTGCTTCCGCTTATGACCTTATCGAGCAGTCCCGCCCGACCAAGAGGTGCCGGCTTTGGGAAGTCATCTGAAAATGGCCCGGTCCTTAACGGATTCGAGCTTTCCTCTGGCTTTTGGCTAACAAGAAATTATGAACGAACCAGCAGTGGGCTAAACGCTCCCTTACTCCAGATAGCGGTTGCCACTTTTGTGGCCAAGAGGAGACTATCCTGCACGCCATTCGAGATTTCCCTAGGGTGACCTCTATATGGCAGCAATTCCCTCCTCACCTTATCTATCAGGCTTTTTTCACTCTTGATGTGGAGAGTTGGCTCGGCTCCCACCTTACCAAGCATCTTTAGTTCCATCATTTTGACTAGACTCTCCTCTTTGGCGTTGCCTGCTGGTTCATTTGGAAGTGGCGGAACGCAAGCATTTTTTATCATGCTTTTAACTGGCACGGTGTACGCATTGTCCTGGACTACAGCGATTGGATTGTCAAAGCTCTTTCGCTGGCCAATCAAATTTTCCCCAACCCGAGGCTTCCTCGGGGTACTCTGGTGGGCTGGGTGAAACCCCGTGAGGGCTGGATCAAACTGAACACAGATGGCACTGCCAACGCGGGGTCACTCCAGACCGCAGCTGGGGGTCTTTTGAGAAATTGCCATGGTCTTTGGTGTTGCGACTTTCTTCATTTTCTTGGATGCGGTACCCCCCTTGAGGCTGAATTATGGGGGGTCCACACCGGGCTCAGCTTGGTGTGGGATAGTGGCTATCGCCGCGTGGTTGTAGAAGTGGATTCGCTTGAGGTAATCAACATCCTCTCCCCATCCACTGCCTACTTGACTGACATCTCTTTGTTGTTGACAGGTATACGAAGGTTGCTCCACCGACCGTGGGAGGTCCACTTCCAGCATATCCATCGCGAGGGTAACCAGTGTGATGATCTCCTTGCCTCTTTAGCAGTTGCATTCAGGTCGGACCTTCAGTACTTACGGTACCCGCCATCGCTTATCCATGAAGTCTTAATTCAGGATTCGGCTGGACTGCACCATCCTCGCGACCGCCACTCAGGCATCCCCGCCCCTGTGACTCTGCTTTTAGATTCTAAATGTTTTAGCTTCCCATGTAACAAAAATAATTGGAAAATTTTAGGTTTTAGCTTATAAAACTAAATCCTATACTGATTTAAAATCGAGAAAAATTAAGTTTAAGCTTATAAAACTAACTTAAAGTGTTTGTAAATTGAAAATTTGATAGGTAATTGACCAATTATATTCCAATTAATAAAATAACATTTCCATAAATTAATATCCTTTTATTGTAAGAGAAATTTTTTGCTTAACCAACTTTCAATCTTCATTCCTTGATGTAAAATTCAATGCATTTTTTCTTAGAGAATTATTAGGCTATGCTATTAAACAGAGATCAACCTAAAAAATGTAGCACATGTAATGGAGATATTACGCTGATTAGAAAAGATAAAGTTTTCTATCAGTGCAACAAAACAAATTTCAACTTGGTTCTGGGTCCTTTACCCTTATTTACTTCCTTTAGTTCAACTAGGTATGATAATCTTTCTTAATAATAACAAAGTTCAGTCCATGAGTTTACGCAAGTAAAGGAAGAACTGGTTAACTAATTTTTTAAACTCAAGTCAAAATAGGAAGCTAAAAATCAATTATCATCAATTCGATACCTCCAGTTTAGCTCCTTATTTCCTTAATCACCGCATAAAAGAGTTATCCAATTCAATAAGGAGGTGTAAATATGATTTTTGAAAAAAAAATAAAATATATATTAAATAAATGGCACCTAAATTAAGTCTAATCTAATATATACAACTGAAATAGCCATGTGTTGACTTCAGTTTAGTCATACAAAATTTAGATATATCGTGACGATCAAAGTTAATTAGTAGGTTAATTGTAGAAGGCTCACTAAGAGATATCATTAACCACTAAAAATTCTTTACTCTCTAGAACCAAACCAGTTCAATCTTAGTCTTATAAATACATTATTCACTAAGAGATATCATTAACCACTAAAAATTCTTTCGAAGAACGAATAAATTCCAAATTACACAAGTCCTAATGGACTAATGATTCAATGATCAAATTCACATATGCAAGAACGTCTCCATTCAGATAAAGGACATGAATTAAAAATAAAAGAATTTATGCATTGTATGAATGCAAAACTCACTCGGTAATGAAAGATTGAATTGAAATAATTCAACTAATTGTGTCAAATAATCAAACCTGTAATCCTATACTAAAATTAAATATTTTAAAGTAATTAAAGCTTGAAAAATTAGAGAAAAAAAAAAGAGTTTAGGGGCGAAAGAGACTCATTTGGACAAATCTTGAGCACCTCTCTGACTCTATGTCACAAGCTCTAAAATTTCTCCTCCACCAATCACAAAGCAACTTAATTCTAATTTGTTTATGGTTCTTTGAACACTCTTACGCTTCTTTGTGCTAATACATTTTAGAGCTCTCAAATTTACGTGGACTGCTTGTAAAATTACTCTCTCCACTTCATTTAAATAGTCCTAAAAGGATCTCTTCCATCCACATGCTATTGGATTTTGTAAAGCATCTTTAATTATCTCTTCATTTTGAAGAGATTTAGGTAGCTTGAAAAATCATATTGAATGGGTTTATTTTCACTTGTTTGTTTTCTACCTCTGTTTGGGCTTTCTCTGAGCTGGACTATTTTTTTTTTTGTTTATTTGCTTAATTTTGGGCTTAAATTTAATAAGTTGCCTTTTTTTTGGGTTGGCTTTTACTAGGCTGGACTTTCCTATTAATTTATTTTGTTCTAATTTTCCATTGGGCCTAATTTTCTCTTAGAATTATTTACTCAAGTCAACAAATCCTACGAGAAACTATTTATTACAATTTAGGCCTATTTGGCGATAAAATGTGGAAATGAACAACTTAGGCTATTAATAGTAAAATATAAAAAATTTTGCCTAAATATGCTACGTAGATTATTTAAAAAGTAATTTAGGGAATCAAATCATGTAACATTTTGCACTTATCAATTTTAAAAAAACTTTAATAGGCAATTGAAAGTACTTAGGTGGAATTTAAATATACTTACCACTCTACTTTTCAATTTTTTTAAAAATTGTTTTAGGTTTCTAAATGATTTTATACGTAGGATTGCCTCAATCTTTTAAGTTAATATCTTCCTTTTAATGGAAAATCATGAATTCCACAAATATGATTGCCCAAATTAGAATATGCATTTTCTAAATTTATCTTCAAGTTGTACTTATTAAGGATATGTAACACCCCATGCTAGGGGTTAAATTATTAAGAAAATTCAATACATTTTATGTTTTGCATATTTGAATACTTGCTTATTTATGCATAAGCATTTTAGACCCATACAATTTTTGTGCATGCATTCATGACAGTTCCGGGTGTAGTTGGTTTTAGAATTTTGATTAAGGTGAAAATTGTGGTTTATTAGTGATGAAAATTTATTTGAAAATTATAGGCATTATTTTGGAATTTTAGTATTTTTTTTTAAATTTTGGATTATCAAGAGAAATAGACCAATGGCTTAATGACATGTAGCACTCTATGAGCATGACAAATGGCTCATATGAAATTAGCCATGTGTCAAGTTGGTAGCAATAAACGTGATAATAACACACATGAGTACTTGTGCTGGAGAGGAAAAACCACAGAAGCCTTGTTGTTCTTCGGCCTATGTGGGTGTCCTTTGAAAAATCACTAAATCTTCTTCACTAAAACACTAGCTTTTAGATTCCTACATTAGTATTGTACTTTTCCACACAAAGAACTTAGTCCAGCTATTAGTTTGTCCTAATCTCTCTAGTCTTGTTCCTCAACCATCACCGAAACCTTGGTGATTTTTCTTAAAACAAGGTTAGTAAGTTTTAGTTTTCTGAGTTTTATGAATGATTCCGATGATATGTATTGGAAATAAGTACATGCATTAGTTGGATGATGTCTTATATGTTGAGAATAAACACATGCATGAGTTATATCAGTTGAATGGTTCAGTGAAAGTGATGATGAGATGGGTTGGTAATATTGTACAATGGAATGGTGGAAGTGTAATACCGATTGTATGTAGCTTAAAGAGAAACTTAATGAAGTAGAAAGGTTTTGGATGAGTGGAGTGGTTGTGATGAATGAGTGTTAATGAAAAAAATGTAGTAAGGATGAAAAGTTACAGTAGAGAGACGAAGAAGATGACCTAATGCAGTGGAGTTCGCCACGGTCAACTCTTGAGTTCGTCGCGGCCAACCCTTTTATAAATTCACCGCGACGAAGTTTCCTAATAACTTGCTTATACTTTGATATTTTAAACATAACTTTCCCTATAGTTATCTGAATGGAGTGATTTTTAATTTGGAATAAACTATAGATATAAGGCTACTAATTGTATGAAGAGATTAAAATCTAATTCTATCTTTAAGAATTTCATAATCTGATTGGAAGTTGAGATAAGAATTCTATTAAAGCTCAAGAACAACCTGAAATCTTTTGAGTATAACTTTTAGTATACTAAACTAAATTGGACGAACTTGATATCATTGCAAACTTTAGAAAAAGAGGGACAACTTCCTAGAAGGAAGTATTACCTAATTGCCTCAACTACCTAATGTGAATAATTGAACAAAGTGGACCCGAAAGTTGAGTATGAAATAAATCTGGATTGAGAAATTGAGTTTGGTTTCATATGAATGATAATATGAGAATATTAAGGATAAGAAATCCGAATTTTTCATGAGCATGCATCATACATATTCGATATACATGTGCATAATTGAATTCATAATTGTGCACAATAGTAATATATGTTTGTATTGAATGCTATAGAGGAACGCATCGAGCAATCGATTCCAGATATTTTCAGGACTTCGAGGCAATAAAAAATAAGGGAGTTTGTGTAAGTAATCGTAGACGCTATTTTGTGTAAGTAATTTTAGACATTATTTTGTGTAAGTAAATTTAGATGGTGATTTTTGTAAGTAATTTAGACGGTAACTTTTGTGAATAACCTAAGATGGTCTCATCTTGATTTGTTTTATTTATTACTGAATTGAATTTGATATTGATGAATGTATACTGAATTGTGTAATGATTCCGGACATAAAGGTCTGAGATATTGATTGATGAATGTGATATTGAAGTGTTACTTGCTTGGTATGAAATGTCTGAAAGGACTTTGTTTTGTTTTAAAACTGTTGAGTCCTAGTTGTGGGTAAATAGGCATGCCTAGAAGCCGCTCCTATATTGACACTTCGATGTCTCCTGTACTGACACTTTGGTGTCTCTTGTATTGACATTTCGGTGTCTCCTATACTGACGCTTCGGTGTCTCTTATATTGATGCTTCGGTGTCTCCTATACTGACACTTCAGTGTCTCCTGTACTGATGCTTCGGTGTCTCCTATACTGACACTTCGGTGTCTCCTATACTGACGCTTTGATGTCTCCTATACTGACGCTTCGATGTCTCCTGTATTGATACTTCGGTGTCTCTTGTATTGACGCTTTGGTGTCTCCTGTACTGACACTTCGGTGTCTCCTGTATTGATGCTTCGGTGTCTCCTGCATTGACACTTCGGTGTCTCCTGATATCGAGACATATGTCTCTCCTGCTGATACCAATTATGATATCTCTTGTATAAGTCTCGTTACCAGTTTCAGTAAATGGATTTAACAGATATATGATTTTGTATTCTGATTTCTATTTGACTCTGTTATAAACAAGAAATTGTGTTCTGATTATGAAGGGTTTATACTCTCCCGTGAGACTCAATTTTTTTATACAATTTGTTTGAGATCTAATATTATATGTTGAATTGTTCGTTTCGATAAATTGTTAATGCATGCTTCTGATATATCATGATTATGTATATTTAGTTATCCGTTTAAGCATAGATTAGTTATTACTCACTAAGCTATATGTTTAACTTGGTGGATTTGCCCCGTGTAGGTTCAGAGAGAAGGACTTAAGGAATGGGATAAGTCAACCACATTGGCCAAAGAAGTCTGAGTTTTGTATTGCTCGAAAATGTATTTTGTTGAGTTTATTTTGGGCTTGTATATGACTTTGGATTTATTTGAAGGTTTGTAATAACCTTAATTCAGGCTGGTTCCGATTTGAAACAAGTTGTATTTAAGCTCAGTGTTTTATAATATATGTTTTCTCCGAATTGCCTCTGTTTTTGAGCTATTAAGATTGCATGATGAATGTTTCATATGTTTTGGTCTTGTTTCGGTTTTGTATGCATGTATGTTATGATGTCTGCGTGGCGTCCCCGTATCCTGCCAGGGGGTATTAGGGCGTCACAGGATATAAAAGCAGTCATTAAGATGTCTTATGTTGTTTTCTCCAAGTTTCATCTTCACAACCATATCATCCATGTACCCTTTCATATTTATTCTAAGATGTTTATAAAAGACCAATTTCACCAACCTTTAATAGGTTTTCCCTATATTTTTAAACTAAAAGGCATAACTTTGAAGTAATAGAAACCCTTATTGTTGGGACCAGTGTCCGAAGAGACCGGATCCCAACCAGAAAACGGAAAACAAATCGAATAGCGAAATAAAACGAATACGGAAACAAAACGAAAACGGATCGAATCAAAAGCGAATCGAAACAAAGAAAGCGAAGGATCGCGTAGCGGAAATGCAAATACAACCGAATCAGAAAAATGAATGTATCAAACTGAAACACATTCCGACATCCCGGAGAAGCACAAAGTATAGAAAACTTATCGCGTTGGATAACCTAGA
>JANTNU010000002.1:19706467-19723508 GCA_024752395.1 Erythroxylum havanense
ACAAACTAGAGGGTTAAGTTTGTAATCCCTATTTTGTTATAGTGAAATTCTTCTCTCTCCGTGGTTTTTACCCTATTGGGGTTTTCCACGTAAATCTCTTGTGTTCTTTTCGTGCTTTCTTTCCAACAAAAGGCACATAGGCTATCCCTGTTAACAAAAGGAAGTTTATCTAGTGTCATAATCCCTCCCTAATTAGGAGTCAGTTAAGAAAGCAAGTTTTTGAGGGAAGTAATTGCTGCCACACCAATATACTCTAAGCCACTAGTTGCCCCATATTCGTATGTTTACTTTGGCATTCTTTGGGATTAACAAAATCATGTCCTGTAAAGCTTGTGAGTCCTCTGGAATTTCGACTATGAACCCGTTTTCATAATGTAGCGAGGCCTTTGATATTAATAATTTCACAAGCTATGAACCTTGCAAGTAATCTTCTCTATTTAAGAAGGTGAGAGAAGAAATGCAATCTACCATTTTTTCCCTTTCGTTCCCAAAAGTTGCTTCCTTTTAGGTAGAATGTGTTAGAGAAAATAGCAGTAATAATTAAAATTGGAACGACTTATCTGAATGTAAGGCATTGTGAAAAACACTGTCATAGGTTAGAAAATTTCTCTCTACGGTGCTGCAAGATAATAGGGTCCGACCCTAAGGTTAATGTCTTTTTCACTAGCTTTGGTGCACTCTAAAGGGTGAAGTAGGAACTGTCTCCGAAAATTAATAAAAATAGATAAAGACAAAAAGATATATGTATAAAAAGTGTTTTTATGTAGAATACGATTTGTGCCTTGTTTAGGAAAATTGAGTAGAATTGTGATCGTGAGAGTGGGTGAAAGAATACAAATAAGGGGTTTTTATAGCATAAACAATGACAAGAGACATTAATAGATATTAAAGCAAAAGAAACGTTAAAACGTTAAAGGATATAATATGCATAGTAACTATTAAACGTTATAGTTGTTAATGGATAATAAAGTTAAGAAACCGTAAGTCTAAGTTATGGACCAATAATACCAACAACCCCCCACTTGATCCAAAACTTAAGAAACAAACTGTAATAATTTAGGAGAAAAATAGGTGAACTAAGTCTTAAACCTGTTGTCTAAGAAAATTAGAGACAGAACTTGCTAAAGAAATAATAGCCTTAAAATGCCCTGGTCTCATGATCACTCTAGAAAGATAGCCCAAATACTCTCATAGGAAGATGGCTACCCCCCACAATCATGTGGGTGAGCCCATCAAGTGTGTACTGCTCACACCACCCAAACTTGGGCTATGGAACTCATTAAGGATTAAACAATCCAACCTCATCAAACGCACTAAAGTCATGCTAGGGATGCAATTCAACAACTGAAGGTATCTCAGTATTATTCCACAATAAAGTACAAATAAGTAGTCACCACATAACTTTGTTTAACCCATTGAACTTTGTTTCCTAAGTCGAGTGTCCATCATGAGGTTTCTATACAATTGGGCTCAACCTCATCCCTTTAGCTTGCTCTGAAACTAATTTCCTACTCAAATCTTTTGTAAACGGATCTGCTATATAAGTTTCTCTCTGACTTGATATAGTCTATAGAAATTACATCATGTCTAATTAAATTATAGATAATTTTATATCTCAATCTGATATGTCTACTTTTACCATTATATGGCTTGTTCTTGACAACATAAATTGCAATCTGTGAATCACAATGAAGGAACACAAAGGAATTGGTTTTTCCCAAAGTGGGATATCTTCTAAGAGATTCCATAGCGACTCAACTTCTCGTCCTGCCAATTTCAAATCCATAAAATCAACCTTCATTGTTGATCTCACAATACACGTTTACTTAGATGATTGCCAAGACACAACAGCTCCTGCTAAGGTAAAAATATAACCATTGGTAGAGTGTATATCATCACTCTTCGTAACCTAGTTAGCATCAAAATACCCCTCCAATACAGGAGGATGACCACCAAAAGATAATCCATAATGTATAGTATTTTTCAAAAACCTCAACAAACGAATCAATGCATTCTAATGCTCTTGATTAGGATTATGAGTATATCTACTAAGTCTACTCCCGCAGTATGCAATATCAGGATGAGAATAGTTCATTAAGAACATCACACTACTAAGAATCTTAGTATACCCAGCTTGGTTTACACTATCACCAAAAATTTTCTTTAAAGCGACACTAGCTTCACAGGGAGTTTTGACTGGATCAACATCATAGTATCCAAACTTCTTCAAAAGTTTATCAACATAATGAGTTTGATTCAACTTAAAATCAGAGTTAGTCCTATCAACTTTGATTCCCAAAATAAAATCCACAGGTCCAAGATCTTTGATATCAAAAGAAGACTTTATAAAACTTTTGGTAATATTAATGACAGATAAACTAGTGCCAAAAATAAGCATATCATCCATATAAAGAGTTATGATTACACAACTATTGGCATCAAATTTCACATAAATGCAAGAATCAGCATCACAAAAGGTGAAACCATATTTGAAAATCTCATTTTCAAATTTCTTATGCCACTGTTTGGGAGCTTGTTTAAGTCTATACAATGACTTAACCAACTTACACACCTTTTGTTCTTGATTAGGCACTTTAAACGCCTCGGGCTAGACCATATAAATTTTCTCATCTAGATCACCATTCAATAAAGTTGTCTTAACATCCATTTGGTACACATGAAACTTAAATATGGAGGCAATAGCAAACAACATTCTTATAGTCCAATCCTTCCTTTTGTTTAAAACCTTAAATCACAAGTCTTACCTTGAGCCTCTCAATGATTCCTTCAGGTCTTAATTTCATTTTGAAATCCACTTACACTCCAAAGGCTTACACCCTCAAGGTAGATCAATAAGACCTAAGTTTTATTAGACATGATTGACTCTAATTCATTATCTGTGATTTCATTCCAAAACATAGCATCCACATATCTCATTGCTTCCTTATAAGTTTTAGGATCTTCCTCAATAATATAAGTCACCATAAAAACATCATTTATCTCTTTAGGTTTTGTCACAACAAAGGAAATAATAAAGTTATAACCAAAACTAATGAGTACTCTAACTCTTTTGCTTCTCCTTAGTTCAACAATTTCCTCTTCCTCTATATCATCATTGGTAGAAGAACTAGGGACAAATTCTCTAGGTACTTGCACACTTACTTTCATAGGAAATATATCCTTAAAGAATACTGCATCTCTTGACTCCATAATTGATCCATAAGTGTTAGACCCCTCTTCCTTAACCATAAATCTATAGCCAGCACTATTAGAGGCATATCCCACAAAATTTGAATCAATGGTCTTAGGACCAATTTTCTTCCTCTTATGTTCAGGTAGAGAAACCTTAGCAAGACACCCCCACACTTTCAAAAAATGCAAGTTAGGTGGATAATCTTTCCAAATTTCATACAGGGTTTGACCTAGTTTCTTATGAGAGACTCTATTTAGAACATAATAAGTCGAAAGAATAGCTTCCCCTATATAAAATCAAGTAATCCTGAGGAAATCAACATTGCATTCATCATATCCTTGAGTGTTCGATTTTTTCTCTCAACTATTCCATTTTGTTCAGTTGTGTAAAGGGCTGAAAGCTCATGAATAATACTAACTTCTTTACAAAAATCAGCAAGGAAATCAGTATTATACTTACCACCTCAAGCAGATCTTAATCTCTTAATTTTCCTTTCTAATTGGTTCTCAACCTCAGATATGTATTTTATAAACATTTCCTCTACATCACTTTTATTTTTCAATAAGTAAATCTTAGTAAATCTTGAAAAATCATCCACAAAGGTAATATAATATTTCATGCCTCCTTTACTTGTACAATTCTTAAAATCACTTAAAATCACCTCCAAGTCCAAAAATTGTGACTCTCTCTCAGTCACTGATTTAAAAGGTTTCTTAGATTGCTTAGCCTCAACAAAAATTTGACATTTTTTCATTTCATTAGTGATATGGTTAGGTAATAAGTTTAAACTTTGCATCCTCTTAATTGACCTCACATTCACATGCCCAAGTCTAGAGTATCATAGGTTTAAAGACTCAACAATATAAGCAGAAGAAGTAGATGCATTCATTTCAACGTCAAATACAAATAAGCCCCCATTACAAAACCCTTTTCCAACAAAGTTCTCATTCTTAGTCAGAACTAGCTTATCAGAATCAAAGGTCAACTTAACACCGACTTTGTTAACTAATGTACTAGAAATCAAGTTTCTATGTACATCAAGAACAAGTAAAACATTTTCTAATGCCAACACTTTTCCAGAAGTGACTTTGAGAGTGACTTTGCCAACTCCTTGAACAAGAACTCTACTAGAGTTGCCCATATATACGAATTCACCATCAACAACATCATTCAACTCTTTGAACAGGTCTTTGGTGTAGACATGACGTGTGGCTCCTGTGTCAATGATCCACTTGACCAAATTTTCAGCAAGGTTGACTTCGAACACTATAGCAGTAATGATCTCCTCGTCATCGTCAGTTTCAACCATATTAGCTTGAGGCTTGCCAAAGCTCTTCTGGTTACCCCATTGGTACCCCGTTTGGTTTCTTTTCCTTGAACTGTCGTGGTTTTTATCCTTGGCCTTTCTTCTCATAGTTGATTTTAGCTTGATAATTGGCAACAGGATGGCCTGGCTTGTGGCACCACCAATAATCACCATCAATCCTTTTGGGCTTAAACTAATGCTGCTTATCATTGAAAGACTTGTTTTGTCCATCATTCTTCTTGAAGTTATTAGCATTTCTATGTTCTACCAATGAACCTTAACAATAAGGATAAGGGTGAGTGTTTTGGTCTTATCTTATGCACGGTTGACATCCTCAATCTTTATATTCCTATCAACTCCTGAAATTACATATCTTTCTTTTTATGCCTCAATTGGTTTTAATACTCATTCCATAAGGCAAGTAGTTTCTCAATAAGGGCATTAGCTTGAAACAACTCACACATGTTCATACCCTCGGCAAAGATTTCAGTAACTATATTTTCATACTCATGTAGTTGGTCTATAATAGGCTTATCATCAACAACGATAATTTTTAACCACCTAGCAACTGCATGTTTCTTAGTACCGACATCATCCATCCCATATTTCACTTCTAAAGCATCCCAAATTTTCTTAACAATTTTATACTTGCATTAGATATCAAACAAAGGGTTGATCATATGGTTGAGTAATACTCCCCTAATGGTACGATTATCCTTAATAGTCTTCGGGTCAGTATTGTCGCTAGGAGTTTTTGAAATAGTACATAATCGATTTCATATTATTGAAAGTAAAATAGAATATTCTCAAACCAACGTTTAAAATTTTTCCCATCCAGAGGCTCTAATCTTGTTAGGTCAGGTATAATTTTTGGGGCTACGGTGATATGGACTGAACTTATATGGGGAACAGTTAGTGCAGAACCTACATTGGTCTCATTTGCAAACAACATATTAAATCCAAAAAAAATGTTTCACACGAAATAATCAACAATACAACATTATATTCCGACTTCTACCAAAATAAATATGCAGCAGTAAAATCGCAGTAATTTCCAGCAAACGGTAGCAACGAAGTAATTTCCTACTTAGATTGTTAGAGAAAATAGCAGTAATAATTAAAATTGGAACAACTTATCTGAATGCAAGGCGTTGTGAAAAATCACTGCCCTAAGTTTGAAATTCCCCCTCTATGGTGCAACAGGACAATAGGATCCAACCCTAGGGTTAACGCCTTCTCCCCCAGCTTCGGTGCACTCTGAAGGCTAGAGTAGGAATTGTCTCTGAAAATTAATAAAAACAGACAAAGGCAAAATAGGAAAGACAAGAAGGTATGTGTATTAAAGGTTTTTTTTATATGGAAGAAGATATGTGACTTATTTAGGAAAAGTGAGAAGAATTGTGATCGTGGGAGTAGGTGAAAGAGTATAAATGAGGAGTTTTTATAGCATAAACAATGACAAAAGGCATTAATAGATATTAAAGCAAAAGAAATGTTAAAACGTTAAAGGATATAATATGCATATTAACTATTAAAAGTTATAGTTGTTAATGGATAATAAAGTTGAGAAACCATAGGTCCAACATTATAACTGTTAATGGATAATAAAGTTAAGAAACCGTAGGTCTAAGTTATGGACCGATAACACTAGCAGTATGTATGGATTCAACAAACTAATAAGGATTCTTTATGAGTTAAGAGTCACCATATTCTCTTGGCTATAAAGATTTTGTTGCAAATAACTACTAATGGAATAACAAGGTGTCCTTTGTGTTTAGGCAAACAAACTATTTTTGAACCTATCTTTGCTTTGTATCTCCTAGTGGTTGTACCTTATCTTATGAACTGTCTAAAAATCCTCTCCATTGACTTAATTGTTCCTTTATAGAAACTAAATGAAAGCTTCACTAGACATTCATTGAGTTTAAAATCGATTTTATGAGCATTATTTTGCCTGCTAAAGAGAAAGGAGTTACATCATGTCCTGATCCTCTTCTGATTTTTTTTCTAATTAACAATGTCATGAATTCCTTGTAATATAATCTTTATAAAATGATTAGACCTAGTGTTTAAAGAAGGTTGAAGGAATTTTAGACCAGAGATCTATGCTAGCCAATTTGCATTAGGAAGGGCACTCATGGAAATGATGATAGAACATTTGTTTGTATTTATTTCCAAACCTAAAATTCTTGTGAACAAGTGTATAATTTGAATAAGTAGGAAAATCGACCTATCATACACCCTAGAGAATAGGAGAATGTCATCAACAAATAAGAGATGTGATATTTGTAATTTCTTACGCCTTTGGTGGAACT
This sequence comes from Erythroxylum havanense, assembly GCA_024752395.1. NCBI lineage: Eukaryota > Viridiplantae > Streptophyta > Magnoliopsida > Malpighiales > Erythroxylaceae > Erythroxylum > Erythroxylum havanense. Next base: position 19,713,282 of record JANTNU010000002.1, read on the forward strand.
AGAAGGAGATGTCTTGCTTAATATTATACTCTAGTAACCTCGACAACACCTTCATGCACAATAAGAAAATGCAGGGTAATAAAGGGTCTCCATGTCTTATCTTTTTTTTCCTTGGAGCCATTTGGTTGGCTCACCATTAATAAGGATCAAATAAGTTGGAGAGTATATGCTTGTATCCAATACCTAAACTCAGGAGCGAAATTGAAGGCTTCGATCATTTAAGAGATGAAAGACTAGCTCAACAAATCAAAAGTTTTGTGGAGGTTAATTTTGATGGCATAGTTTAGAGAGGAAAACTTTCTGGAATTACCCCTAAGCAGCTCCTACGTGATCAAGATGTTGTGCTAATATGACGATCTTCCATAAATATGACCTAAGCTGGAATGATTATAGAGGGTAAAGCCTTAAAATAAAATTGCAACAAGAAATTAAACAAAACCTCTAAAATAACCAGAGTTTTGAGTTTGGGATAAGGCAGATATAGGAACATTTAATTGTTTTGATTAGGTTGCTTAATTCAATAATCTCTAAAATAATAGAAGAAACTATGGCTTTCACTTATGGTCAGGCTTTTGGGAAGAATATCCCATTCAAATTCTTAGGTCAAAAACCATATCCTAAACGTCCCTTTCCTAGAAAGGTGCTTCCAAATACTAGTTTATCTCATAGGAGAATTGATTAAAAATAAGGGATCTCAATAGTTGTAGGTTGGGTTGAGAGTTCTTTAATTGAACAAGGATCTTCACGAAATAGAGATAAGCCCCTTCCTTTAGCTGGTCCTGTGAGGAAATCAAATTATACTAGTGATTTAGAAAACTATTAATTCCATTTTGATTTTTTCTTGACAAGATCAAGTTAAAAAAGAAACTAGAATTATTGTTTCCTTGTTTTGACCAATTTACTCAGGCCAATTATCTAAGAAGGGAGTAGCGATCCTCCACAACTCTAATATAATTTTATAGAGTTTGTTTCTCTTGGTCTAACCACCATTCTTGCCCAGGGTAAGTCATTGTTAAGCTTTGTATAATATCCATAACACCTTTAGTCTATATAATATCATTTTTGGTTTGGGTGAGCCCGCACCGTTGGGTTTTGTCCCGTTTGGTCACACCCACATCCCGTAGAGGGGCGCTGCGCATCCCGTGGGAGCAGCGGGAGTCGAATCTGTGACCTCAGAGTTTTGTTGGGTGCATGACCCACGCCTCACACCACTGGGACAAATAACTAAAAAGTTGTAATGGGCAATAACTTTAAAAAGAATTTGTCTAAAAGAGTAAGCAATAAGGCAGGAATAGAGAGTTCAACATAGAAAAGACGATATAGTCCTTATTTAAGTCGATCAAGGAAAGGCCTAAAATGTGGGGAAAAATGAGAAAAAAAATCTTAAAAAATTGGATGTAGGATTAGCAGTTTAGGCAATTGTCATCAACGAGAGTAGGTGAGATAGACAGATGGTGATTAGCATAGGAGGAATTAGTATACATCTTCAATTGTGCCAAAACTAGAAAGGAAAGAAGGAGTTTTTGTTACTTACCTTTGAAGTTACATTGTTACCTTCTATTATTATAAGAATAAATATGATTAATTTATGTTTAGTTATATATTAAACAATCTTAAGACCATGTAAATTTGAATAGATCTTAGCCTACTAGAGATATTAAACTAACCTTTTCAAAATAGTAATGAGGGATATTATTTTGAATAAAATGGTACAAGTAACCGAATACATTATTAAAGTCTTATTCTTATTTAGTTACTGTCATTTATAATCAATTACTTATTTTATTCATATTTATTTAGTTTTGAGCAGTGCAATATACCTAAATCTAATTATTAAAGAACAAAATTTCTTAGGGTTAGGTTATTTTGACAATAGTTCTCAACATAAAAATAAAAAATTGCATGTCCATTATACAATCTTGTTATAATCTACATTGATGATTTTGGTCGCAAAGTTTAAGAGATATATCAATGTCATATGAAAGACAAAATGTAGGAACATTTTAAAATTAACTGATATCTCTTAAACTTTTAATTTCTAAAAAAAATTAACTTTATGTATCATATTATTACAATATAATTTATAATATTTAATATATGAAATCTTATACGAATTAATAATTAGGTAACCAATCATGTATCATTTTATCATGCAGCAACAAATGCCCGACATAATATCAAAGTTTAAAAATATTGTGAAGGTTTTGTTGGTGATGGATGTTAAAGGAAAAGCATTATATGAAATTTCCCTTGAAAAACATATTGATTTAATTTATTTTTCAAATTAAAATATGAACCTGATCATAATATTATTTAATCGAATTCTCCTATAAATTAAATTTGCTGTTTTACGTTTATTTGTATACCTTAAAAGAAAACTTTAGGTCAATATTCATTTCGGATCGGTGACCGTAAATTTACTTGGGCCGGCCTCCCTTTGGTCAAATTAAGATCCCAAGCTCAAGTCCATGAGTTAAGATTGTAATTCTCAAACTCAATTTCAAAGCCCATTGACTTTATGTTTAAAATGCAAATCAAACTTCCACCGTCTTTCTTTCCCACTCTCACCAAGTAGCCGGCGGTGTCGCTATGCACTAACAAATCAGATTGGGTATCTTCAGTTGTGGTAAACAGACCTTTTTCACGATCCTACCGATCTATCCCTGTTTCGGGTTGAGTTGAAGGATAAGTTCTTGCTGAAATTACTCTGGAAGAACTGCCGCCATTTATTCGTTTGGTAAGAAAAGATAAGTTTTCATTTTTTTAATTGTTTCTGTTAATGGAGAGGTATCGCTTGTTATTTGATTTGGTTTTCATTGTTTTGGTATATGAAGTGCTAACTATGTTCTCAACCAAATATATATAGCAATTGCCACCTGTTTTTAACATAATGCGAAGATTTAACATGATTTTTGTTCTTGAATTTTCATTTTGGCTAATGTGTGGTTTATCTGGTATCACCTCTTCAAATTTCTGTCATCACTGCTTGGGTTTTGCAAATTGGGAGTGTTGAAATCCTCATGTGCCCATTTATCTGCTTTGAGAGAGTTCTCATTTGAGCTAAAGCTTCCCATTGCTTTTATCTGTTTTTAACCATTAAGAGCTATCTAATCCCTTTAAAGCCACTTTTGTTCTTTAGATGCAAACCTGCTATAATGGACTTCCCATGCATTTTCGCTTAAACTAACCTCATTTCTCTTAATCCATTTGGGCTGGCCCTCTCTTCCTTGACTTTCTCGCTAACCAACTACTTTGCTCTTAGTTTCTCCTAGTTTGATACATGGAAATTAATGAAGATGACGAAGAGGAATTGGGATTCTCTAGAAATTACTTCCTGGCTAAAGAGCTAGGTGGCGGTTCCACTAAGAAATCAACCCGCAAGATTTCTGATATTGATGTCGTTGATGAACAGGTTCTGTTTTCTAACCACCTCCTAAAACTAATCAATAATTTGACTTTATGATTTTTCCTTGTTATGTTTTGTTGACCCTTCTCTTTTTCTTGTTTGCGTTTGCAGGAGCTAAGAGCAGCAGTGGCAAATATCGAACCAAAACATGAGAGAGAGATAGAGTCTCTTCTGAATGGTTATAAAAGTTCATATTCTAAATGGGTATTTGACCTAAGGTATTATAATAGTGGCAATCCTTAAAAGGTATTTGTTAATGAACAAAATTGATAAACGAGTAATTTTCTTGGTCGATCAAAATGATGCTTGTTGATTGGTTTATTTGTTTTAGACAATTGCTTACGATTTTTTTTTTATTGACTCTCACTATTTTTTTTTTCCTTATTTATGCTCTTTGCTCTATTCCAGATGTGGTTTTGGCCTTTTAATGTATGGTTTTGGATCCAAAAAGGGCTTGATTGAAGACTTTGTTTCTACAGCATTAACCAAATATTCAGTGGTTGTGATAAATGGGTATCTTCAGTATGTTAATATAAAACAGGTGACCCGATATTTCAGAATATTCTTTTTCTTCATAAACATACTTTCATCTTTTGCAAACTGAGGTATGGGCAGCAGATGGAGTGTTCAGGTTTTCTGTTTGCTCTTTACCTCACGACCAAGTTACTAATCTACTATCAGTTTAGGTCATGACAGCCCTAGCCGAAGTTTGGTGGGAACAACTGAAATCCAAACGACGAACTCCATCAAAGATCTTGCCTAAAGTTCAGCAGCCATTTAGTTCTAAATCTATCGAAGATCTTCTGGCCTTCTTAGATTGTCCACATGAAAATGGTAGTGATTCTTTTGTTTGTGTTGTTGTGCACAATATTGACGGCCCTGGATTACGAGACTCTGATAGTCAACAGTATCTTGCAAGGATGGCATCTTGTTCAAATATTCGTATTGTTGCTTCTATAGACCATGTTAATGCACCACTTTGTGAGTGTGAACGCATCAATTGTTAATATTCATGCATGAGTTGTTGGTTGTATGTGGCATGCTAAGCTTTGTACTTCCCTTCTAATCTTTACTTAATGCTAACCAGAAATTTCTATTTAATCAAAATTTCTTATCGCAAGCCTTCAAAATGTTCGTCAATTGTTTTCAACCAATGTTATTTATTTGTTAGCTTACAGTTTGATGTTTGCTACTTCTTTCTTGGGAGAATAAGTGATGCAAGTTAAAAGGATAAATGCAATTTAAAATAACAATATAGGAAATGAGCAAAAATATGTGTATAATGTAGTCTGCTTTCGGAATTTAAAATTTTGTTTTTTGAGCTCACGCTGAATACTAGACCCTGCATTTTCATTTCATTACAGTTTCATTTCATTGCCAATGATCAATTTGAAACAAATCTAGTCTTCCTATTCTTTTGCAGAGAAAAGCTTTCTTTTCTTCTATCTGAATTGTAACTTCTTGACTTCTGATATAATTTTTTGTGAGTGATTCTCTTATTCATACCTTTATTACAATTGAACCCAAAATAATATTGCATTTGGTGGCAGTGTGGGACAAGCAGATCGTTCACTCACAATTCAATTGGTGCTGGTATCATGTGCCTACATTTGCTCCTTATAAGGTTGAAGGGATCTTGTATCCGCTGATTCTTGCACATGGTGGTACAGCTCCAAGTGCAAAAGCAGCTGCATTAGTTCTGCACAGTTTGACTCCTAACGCTCGTAGTGTCTTTAAAATTCTTATTGAATATAAGTTGTCTCATCCTGATGAAGAAGGTAAGTAACCCATTTGGCGCTTTAGGTTGTAACTTATGGTCAAAAAAGTTGTTAATGGTGCTTTCTGTTATTTTCAGGCATGCCTGTTGATAATCTATATTCAACGTCTCGGGAGCGCTTTCTAGTGAGCAGCCAAGTTACACTCAATTCTCATTTGACAGAATTCAAAGATCACGAGTTAGTGAAGATAAAGAGGAACAGTGATGGCCAAGACTGCTTGTACGTTCCGCTGGCAACTGATTCACTTCAAAAGCTGCTTCAGGAGATCAGCCAATAGTGTATTTCTCAACAAATTATGATGCAATGTATGACGAATCTAGATTTGTTTCCAATTCAAAGGTTGAAGTTGTGATTTGATATCAGAATATGCGAATTCTGAATTTATGTCTGGAAAGATTTCGCCGCAACCCTTTGTATGTAGGGGGGAAAAGGCTTTGAATGGAAGAACGGTCTTCTGCTAGGTATCTATTATAGTGGTTGGTATACCCACAACCTTGTGATTTAACCTACCTTGGCGGGAACCTCTGTAGGTATGGGGTGAACTGCCTTGGATGTCTAATTCCTTGTTGAAAAATCCTAAACAACCGTCCAGAGTTTAGATGACTATTGCTAAGAGTCTATTTCTGTTGGAATCCCGCCCCAGTAAGTCACGTGTCGGACGTCTTACATGACATCTAGATGCTCATTTCACGAGGGAGGAATTCTCTACCAAGTCAAACCTCAAATATGTACTTATTTTATTTACTTCCGAACCGACTTTAAATATCACACCCGAATTCCTTCATGAAATTGGAAGTCTTAGGGCCCTAATTGAAAATTGATTTCTAAATTAAAATAAAATTCCACGTCTCTAGATTATTCAAAACTGAAATTCATCTCATTCAGATCTCTATAGATCGAGAAAACACCAAAGTACGGAAGCATGATCAATCAGCTCACTTTGATTTAATTCATAAAATTTCAAATTAATACTAAGAGCTCTAGATTTTTATGGAGAGGTTGGAAATTTTCTTAGAAAATCAATACTTCAAAAATCGAGTAAATCGGAGGTTAAACAAAAGAGTTATAAGCAAAAGAGTGGTAGGAGGTTGATTTGAAAAAAAAATTTGATGCCTGCGTCGCACTGAAACTGCCTCGCGACTGCGAGGCGCGCGTTAGGAGCACTCTAGCGGCCGCGAGCGCCTCACACGCACTAGAAGCACTCGCTCGCACGCTAGCGAGGCCTGCCCTGGATCACTCCAATATACATCCAAACTTCAAAAATTTATAACTTTTTACACAGAATTCTAAAATTTGAAAATTTGGTATCAATAAAAAACTAAAAGGAAACTCTACAACTTTCATGAAGGATTGAAAAACCAATTTGGCCTCTAAGAGAGTAAAAAACTACTTCAAAGTGACTGCCTAAAATAAAATCATCCTACACAATAACAGAATTTTTAAAAATCATATATTTCAACTCAATGGCCCAAAAATGTCACATTTTATATCAATGGAAAGATAAAAAGACAATCTACAACTTTTATGAAGGATGCAAAAACCAATTTGGTCTATAAGGGAGGTAAAAACTCTTTCAAATCTACTGCCTATAAAATGCATTTCAAACAGTAACTGTATTTTTCCAAATCTTATATCTTCTTACTCCTAAGCCCAAAAATGACATATTATATATCAATGTAAATATCAAAACCTAAACTACAATCTTCAAGAAGACCTTTTGGTCAAATTTTAACTCTATGAAGGACAAAACTTCACTCAAAGTTTCTGCCCATAGATTTCATTTTGACAGCATCTTCCCTAAACTTCAACAATCCATATCTTTAAAACATCAACCAATTTTTCAGCACCTGCATCACACTTCAATATCCACATCCTTAAACTCCCAAATCCAAACACAATGCATAATACCTCATTTTAAAGCTATGCAAATCCTCCATAATTCTCAAGAAGGCTAATAAAGTTATCACAAACCCTATCAATTCAATATTCACCTCCAAATGCAGCAATCACAATGTTACTTTTCTTGTCCTTTTCAAACAACATCACATTTTAATTAAACAAAAAAAATACAATAAAACTCAAATGTCTTTCATTTACAACATAACATAAGTTCTTACAAAGCTTTAGAGGATATTTTAGCCCTTACAAAACAAAAGTGTCAAAAGTCAAAAGTACAAGGAAATGTTACATGAATAGAAACTTTTGTTCTAAAATGCATCTAAAGCTTTAGTTCTAAAAGCTAGCTTCAAAATCAAAGTAAAATAGGAGTGAAGCCTCGTTCCCGGTGCAGTCACTCGTTTTCTCGCTCGTCCCCTGTGGATGGGAAGGGAAGAGGGAGGTGAGCTCGACAGCTCGTGGGTAACACATTAACAACTAAGAACAAGCAAAAACATTCTTTAATCATTTATTTTCAAAAGAAACTTTTCATTGATCAACCACATATAGGTTCTCAACTATTCAACTATTAAGCATTCACAAAATCAAATTCATGAATTCACAATTCAATAACACATAAGCACAAAGAAAGTGGTTCGGGTAGATCCGAAACAGAACGTATTACACATTCCCGTGAAGCGATCATGTGTAGCCGTGAACTTATGGGAGTCCGTGAGGAGCTTCAATGTCACTAGCGGGCAGGCAGGAGAAGCCTCTAAATAGACAAGTGCACTTAACTCTTAAGGGACCACAACAAACCCATAAAATCATGCATTTCATATATTTCACATATATTTGCCAAAATGGAATTTTTTCGAAAGCAAAATTTATAACAACATTTTTTCAAAAGTCACATTCTTTTTCACTTGTCAAAACAATATAAAAATAATGTCACAATTCAGTCGCACACAAAAGACACATGATATTATAGCAAATCATCCTAAAGAGTTATAAGTGCATAATTTCAAAAGTATCGGAAAGTGTTAAATTGCAATTACGGAAAGAAACTTATTTAGCTCATTAACTTAATTATTAACATATCACCCACCTTAAATCCTTTTGCTTTAGGCTTGATCAATTGGCCTTGCTTCTAGCTCCTCTTGCCTCACTTGACCTTCTTCAAAATCACAAAAATCCCAAATTACAAAGGATGTCAAAATTGAAAATCTAAGGAAGCAAAAGCATGTAATTCTTCCTATAACTACTATACCCATGCCTTTCTTAAGCCAGTTCAACCAAAACCCATCAAAATTTTAAAGGGTTTTGAAAACAACTCACCTTAGAAAAGCCACCCACGAAATTTTGCTTCTTGCCTCTAATGAAATATTTAACCTTCCTCTTTCCTTTTTCCTTCTCAAACCAAACTCCAAACTCCCTCTTACAAGTGTAGGAAAAAAATTCGAAACGCTACTCTTCCTTCCTTTTGCCCTTCTTCTTCTCCTTCCACCGAATTCACTCTCTCTTTACTTTCTTTGTAAAAATTTCGTTCTTCATCTTCAAACCCAAGGCAAAAACGATGATGTTTCATTCTTTTCCTTTTAATGAACGAAAATGACTTATATAGCCCTCCTTATAAGCCTTAAACTTTAACAACTTAAGTAAACTTCCCAATTTGTCCCTATACAATCTCATTCTTTTAATTGTTACTAACCCCCATCTAAAACTCAAATTTAATCTTAAGTCCATCAACTCAGTAATAAAAACCTCAATTTATTCTAACCAAAAGCAATCTATCAAACTCATCTTCTAAAATAAATTTAACACATGCCTTTTCAGTGAGAAAAGAATTCGGAGTCCAACAATTTCATCAATTGCTTCGTGTGTGCTTATTGATTATGTCGTTCTTATCAGTGATCAGGATTTTAATTTAAGTGGAGTCTCCAAGTTCCCATTATCAGGCAATGACTAATGTTGGAAGTGGTTGACATCTAGGGCAAAACTGGCAAGAATTGATGGGAATTAAAATGCAGAAATTGGTAAATGAGAGCTTATATGGAGAATGTCCTTATACGAAGAATGAGATTAGAGAGCTAAAAGCAATTTAGTCATTTTGAAATGTTTACGAGGTGAGATGAATATGCCCGTATACCTACTAGCTAGACTGGGTTGCTCTTTCGACAATGACAAAGTTTGGACAAATGAGATTCCCCGTATGGTTGAAACAGTTGAGTCTTCGGTGTTTCTTACTCTTTTTTTTTTACTTTCGAGGTATTTTAGAAGGGTCCTAATTATGAAAAGGTATCTTTAAACTGTCTACATTCAGATTAATCCTTACTCGAGTCGAGTAGGTTCTTTGCGAAAGACAAAGTTGTAGTCCTAAGTTTTAAACGACTTTATACATGAAGACAATTCAAATTTACGACCTAACTTAAACTAAGAAAATCCTTTACCAATTTACCTGCGACCTAAAATTGTGCTTCTTGCTGTTAGTATTAGCAGCTCGGGTCTTATTCGTGAAGAAAAGCCTGTTTGAATTACGTGGTCCAGTTTAACACTTGATCGCTATCTTGTTTTGTGTTTTATTTAACATTTGAACTCGGTTTTATAAATAATAAGGCTTCCATTCGATTTTTTGGACATCTTTTCTCGCAAAAGATCTTTCATTAAGTTATATAAGTAAACATTAGGTTAACAAATTGAATAACGAAAGACGGATTCAAACTAAATCTTTCAACTTTTTTTATGAATTATCTTTTAGAATATTAAACGGTTCAATTAATCATTTTGATCTTGATTTTTTTTTTGAGAAATGTAATCATAACTCCAAAAAGGAAAATCGTACGTCATCCATGTAGGAATTTTTTTGGTGCATGGAAAGTTGTAATTACATGTAACACTTATCAGGCCATCCACTTGCAAGTTCCAGGATTACAATTTTCATCTATCACCCTTCCCTGTATATGTATATACTTCTGTTTTCCTTGTTCTTAACTCTTGGTTTGGGTAGGTTAATCGGCTTACGTGGTTGCGATTCAGAGCCCGGCCCAAGACAAATTAGTATTGTGCCCTTTGGACTGCCAGTGGTGAGAGACGTGCGTCTCAACGCAACAAAACCCTTTGGTCAGGGGTTCGAGTCGCAACCTCACCCTGGCAGACCAAAGGGCACAA
>JANTNU010000002.1:19727839-19742836 GCA_024752395.1 Erythroxylum havanense
TAATGGGCCGTGAATGTGTGGATCAGGCCCGGATTAAATGATGGGTATGAGACTGATCGATCGGCCTATGAGATTGGACTCGGGCCCAATATTGTCGACCCAACCAACTCTAATTTTATCCCTTTCCATCAAACAGGCAACTACAGGTATGTGTTTTAATTACAGTTGCAAGCAAAATATATATTCATAACGAAATAACTTGTTGACTTATGACATATTTTTATCCCATATTAAAAAAATACAAAGATGAGAGAGTCTTCTTAAGTTATAAAAGAAAGACTTCTTCACTTATCTTAAGCATCCCAAAATTTTATTTCATAAGATAAATTTCCTTCTCTCCTTTTGTAGTATTTCACTTGTATTATTTTCAGAAAATAATGAAATATCACTTTAGTAGTGTTCGAGGAAGTAGACATAATTAGTTGAACTTCGTTAAATTATGATATTCTATATTTGTCTATTTAATAGCCATTGTCAGATATAGTTATAGTGAATTATTGTGCTATTAAATTACATGTCTAAAAAAAATCTGTCTAGAAGATTGGAATTAAAGTTGGACTGTCTGTGATCCTCCAGTCTTTCCTAAAAATTTACCTAGTGTGATTTTTCAGTACAATCGTTTACACTCTATTCAAGTAGGCAATAATAGTTAAGTTGAATTTGTCATTATTGAAAGAAATTAACCCGGAGTTTCTCGACAATACTCCCAGTCCAAAGGTCTACTTTCAAATTTTATTAAATGTTCAAACAATCTTATTAGCTCATGTTTGATTCTTTCTACGATACCATAATCATGAAATTTTGAAGTTGGCACTTAAAATGGAATCTTTAAAATAATTCAGGAACGGCTAACTTTTATTTTTTTTCACAACACTTCGATTACAAGTTTATTTTTTCAACAATCTCCTTAACATAAGAGAGAATGTTATTTCCTGCTTCAATGCTGCTGCATGCAGCTAAGCTCCCGTTGATAGTATGAATGCATCATGTATCAGAAAGTTTCAGTAGCCTCAAATCACAATAAACATAAAAATAAAGAACAAAGACAAAGGAGACGAAATTAAGGAGGACCCTGCTGCTGCTGCTGGTCGCCTTCATTCTGCGGACAGGTTGGGAAAACGTGAGCACCTCCTAGAGAGGAAGACGGTGCACCCGTCCTTGGGACAAATTGTGGGGACGTATATCAGCTCATCACACCCATCAGTTCGGTGCCTCTTGAAATCGAAAAGCGTACAAAACATGGCAATGAAGATCACCAGATAGTTCAATGCATACCTCTGGCCCACACACTGGTGGGGTCCAGCTCCAAAGGCTAAGAATTGTTTCTTGAACAACTGATCCTCTTGCCGCTCCTCCGAGAACCGGTCGGGGTCGAACATGTCCGGGTCACTGAATCCTTCCAAACAGCTATCCAAAACCGACGGAAACACTATTGCACCCTTCGGAATCGTGTATGACTCGGTCAACTGGAAGTCTGTCATGGCGATATGTGGGACCAAGGTGGCCGGAGGTCGGTATCTGATCACCTCACGTGCTACCGCCTGCGTGTATTTCATTTCTCTAATCTGGTCAGCAGAGATTAGAGTATCGGATTCTGGCGACCAGATTCTGGCAACCTCCTCTCGTACTCTTGACAGCACAGTAGGGTGCGAGTCGAGCAACGCCACCGCCCAGAGAAGGGACGACGAAGAAGCGTCCTGGGCTGCGAAGAGGAAAGTGAAGAGGAAACTAGCAATATGGGCATCGGTTGAGTGTGCTGGAGCTGGCTTTCCTGTGCTTCCAGCTTCTGAAGTTTCTCTGATAATTTCTTGCATGAAAAAGTCGACCAAACACGAAGGCTCATGGTTGTTCTCCATCTTTGTTTTGCTCTTCCGAGTGCACTCCGCAAGTTCCTTCTCCAGGCGGGCTAATGCGAGCCTGGCGTTTCTAAACGCGAAGCCAGGAAGGTCTATAGGAAGCTTAATTAAACCATTGTTTAGCAAGTTGTAATCGCTATTGAACTCCTCCCGGTACTCCTTGGTCAAATACGGTCCCACGAAGACAGTCTGTGAAGTCTCAAGGTTCAAGTCCCGAACAAGGAAGCGAAGACAGATAGGCTGGTCAGGTTTTTGAGAGCAAATTCTCTCCCATTTATTCAAGTGACGAAGGATGATCTCCTGTTGGATGTCTGTGTACGTGAAGAGCGCTCTGGGAGAAAAGCTCGGAGCCATTCGACGTCGAACGTCCTTATGGTCCTGTCCGAACAAGGACATAAGGTTGTCCTCCCCAAAGATCTTGGTCCCGAACACGTTAACCACGAGCAAAAACGCGTCAGGGCGGAGATTGGAGAATATGACGTGGGAGAGATCGCTGCTGCGTAAGAAGACCAAGAACTTTCCCAGAATGTAGTCGACGGAGAAGCCTGTTTGGGCGGAGATTAGCGAGTGGGTTTTCCAGAACTTGGCAGGGTTTCTGATCAAGGAAATTGCATTTCCCAGAAACGGAACCACAAACACGGCCCCCGCAGCTTGGCGTTTCTTTTTCAAGTACGATACCTGTTCAAGAAACAAAACCAAAAATATCAACGAGATGGCGATGGGAGTTACGGAGAATGCACAGGATGAGAGGAAGGTGAACATTCTGTGATCTTCAAGGTGGTAACTAACAGGAAGATATTGTGCTTGACCTTGGGCTTGGGTGGATGCAAATGCATTGCAAGTTGATGTTAATATGCAGCGGAATGCATGGATGCCACTTGTTTATCGTATTACTTAAGAAATTTTAAATTACTTTGAAAGCAAGAAAATAAAAAATGTTGTCCAATATACTCAACAAGATTTTATTGTTATTTCTTAATCATGATATCTTATGCATTTCGTGCTTGTATATGGAATGGGAATGTACTTTAATTAAAATTGAGTTAAAAATATAAAAAAAAGAAGATAATTCGATTTGGAAAGTGATATGAAATGGTCTTCAATAATAATAATCACAAGTAGATGGTTTGGACATGGCATCACGTATGAAATTGAGTGCAAGATCTCTGTATATGCTAGCTAGCTGGATCCTGAATCCCTTGTCCACTTACATTTACCAATATAAGGCGACTATTATGGAGTATTAATTCAATGCACACACAATAATAGAAGTATAGGCGCATATCTTATTCAGGTCAACTGTTTCGAAACTGTTAGTCATTGCACGTGGCATTATCACAAGCTTGCAAGCAATATCAACCCGTCTTTTTTTTTTTTTGAATTCGAGAACACTAGGCTGACCAAACGAGCACAACTCTCTGAGGATTCAATTTGCACACCACCTCACAGATGGACCAAGCGAACGCACCTCATGCAAAAACAGAAAAAGGAAACAACTCTTATGCTTTGTATCTAATTTCTAAGAAGCAAATGTATGTCAAGGGCATCGCTTTATGTTCGAATAATGATAGGAATAGCTTATGATTTGCTACATATGCCATCTAAGTTTCTTCTATACCACTTTAGGGAAGGAGAGACCAACAAAACAAGAATATATATGTGCTCAAAACTCCGAATCATAATAAGTTGTTTTTTTGTTTAATTCAAGAGGTATTTTAGGAGAATTTCAAATTCTCAATTGTGAGAAAGGCGCCTTTAAATCATCCACTCTCAGACTAATAAGTTAATAACCTTCTCAATATCTCCTCCTCTCACCTTATTAAAGCTTCGGCTGTTAAAAGCATTCAATATCAATGTTGTTTTAAATTCACTTGGAGGAGCAGACCGACCCACCGCGATGAGGTAAAGTGTATATATCTATAAGACTTCTCCTTACTATTATTGTAACTAAACAAATAATCATAATGACTTCGGTGACATCACTGGGTTATAATGTATGTCTGTTGACTTCAATGACATTGTTGAGTTATATAGTTTATTCCCAAAAAAATAACAAATTTTCTAGTATTGTACATATCGTGATTGTAATCACTAACATAATAAAACAATTTTAATACTTTATTAAGCATATAACTTGGTGGGGTAGATCAGGCTCAGAAGGCATTTTTATTTGATATCATACCTAAACAGGGTAGTCCAAGTTCGACTTATATGAAAAACAGTGCCGGCCAGAGGGGCCCTAATTTTATGGTAATTTTTTTAAAAAAATATAAATAAAATAATAATAATCAGCCAAAAATTTAAGCTCCAAAAAAATTGCCTACCAGATAACAGCACAAATTCAATAATTGAGTAATATGCAGACCCATTAATGATGCATTTATTATGTTCTTCTTTTCGGAGCTATTAATACATTCAATACTGAAAAGGGGCCCATTCTCATCCCTTTCTCATGGTCAGAGTCTCATTCAATAACATATTGGTCAATCGAGTCGCAGTATATGCTAGCCTATTTCCTATCAACTGCATAAATTTTGTAAAAATACCACGTTCCTAGAAGAATTAAATATTATGATCATTTAATATTTGGTTCAACATGTATACTGATAAATTGAGTCATTTATGTTTCATATAAACATGTAAACTTAAGCATACTGTCGATTTATTAGGGCCTTTCTTTTATTTCGTTCAATTTATTAAAGTCATTTTTTATTTCGCCCCGGCCTATAAAACGATAGGAACGGCCCTGGTGAAAAATATATTAAATTCAAAATTAAAAATACATAACTAATTTTGCAAGAATTAATCGATTAAAATAAATCAAAGTCTCTCAGCACTTAATAAATAAATTAGTGTTAGTTTTTGAATATTGAATATTAAAAATAAAATTCTTATAATAACTACTGAATAATTCAAATTATAATAACATCATAATATTCATATTACAATAGTCCTAATCATTTTTTCTTGAGAACAACAAAATTAGTGTTGACTATATTTTTTAATTAAAATATTAAAACACGTAAATAAACTTATAGGCGTTTATTAAAAAATAATTTAATTGAATAAAATACTATTTTCTATATTTTTGGATATTCTGGTTTACATAAGCCAAAATATCTCACATTAAAAAAAATTATATCTTGATATTGCGTGTGCCTTTTTCTAATTGGAGTAAGTTAGGCAGTAGGAATTGTTAATAACTAAAAATAAAATTAAATAAGAAAAGATGATAAAAACTTGCAACACTCGTAAACCCAACAATGTCAACTGTGTATTAAATATGTTTGGCAGCATCTTCCACTAAAAAAGAAAAAAATGTTTCCTTTCAAGGCCAGCCTTGTTCCAGAATACAATGCTACATTTTTAAGCAACGAGCTTCCAATTGAACATCTAATTATGGTACTCATATTTACCAAAGGCTTCCACTGGTTTGCAATTCTCCCATCTAAAAGTCATTAATGTTTTTCATACAATAGTTTCAATCAAAACTCCATATATGAAGTCCTAATCAAATCAAAGTGATATTATTAAGTCTATACTTTATTATTAATATTCTTTTTCGCAAAAATTTATTATTTATTATTTTTATTCTTAAAAATAATTACTATTAAAATTACTATATATTTAAACTAATTTTTATTCAAATTTATTTAACTATTTTAAATATTACTTCAAATAATATTCATATTTCAATCACTTGTTTTTTAATGTCAAAATATTAATTTCCAGTCTTAGATTATTTACATTTAAATAAATATAATTGAATAAATTTTTAGTGTAATACAAAATATTTAATCATTTTTATACTTTAAACATAGGATAGTTGTTAATATTTTGTAATTTTATTAAATATATCATTAACTTTAAAATTTTTCAAAAAGATATAAAAATGACTTCAACAACAATAACAATAGCAACAACAACAACGACAACAACAACAACAATAATAATAATAATAATGATGATGGCATTTGTTGATTTAATTACAATTAGACATTTTGTGTTTATTTTTCAAATTTGAAAGTGTTATGTCAAAAAATAATTAAAATTGTTACTTTTTTTAATGTGTATTTGACTTAAATGAAATTTGTGCTTCTTTCAACTTATTTTAAATAACTTGCTTGTTTTTTAATAAATTTAAAATTACCAACATGATGATAAAACACAAGCAATTTATTTTTCAAAAAATTATCTCTTTGAATTTTTTGTTTTAATTTAAATTAAAACTTTCCTTATTATTATTCCTAATATAAAATTGGGTTTATTAATTTATGAAATCAATACATTTATGATATTATGTTCTTCATTTAAATTATTTACTTAGTTGATAAATTTTATTTTAATAAATATTTTTAAGGTATAAAAATATATTTAAGTATATTTTTATTTCAATATATTTCAATTAATTATATTTTAATTAAGTATATTTTAATTATTTATATTTTAATTATTTAATTTAAAAGAAAAAAAAAGTATGTCGCGGAAAAGTGTCATGCCTGTGACACTTGCCACTGCGTCAGGAATGAAACTCATTCCAGGGGTATGGACTAATCCTCGAAAGTCATATATGAAAAATGTTGTTCCTGTAATCATAATATAAAATCAACCTTATTCATTCCCAAACTCATGAAACAAGCACCCCTTAAGTGGTTCCTAAGAATGTAAGCTCGTACTAGGTTGTCCTAACTAATCTTGCTATTCCATAAACCTAAGCTTTGTTGAATATCTGGTTGGACTTCTCCTCTCAAATGGAGTGAAAGTTGCGCCTGGTGTTTGATTTGATTACAAAGTGACTGATAGAGAGTTCTTGTAGAAATTAAAGTGATATAACAACATTTTAATGTTGCTGTTTCTGGTTGATCTTAGATCTGTCTCTTGAGGTGTTCAACATATTAACTCGTTATTCTTCTCTTGATTATGGCTATGTTTTGCTGAATTTAATTAAGCAATGTAATCACTATTGCTTAATTGGACTATGTGAAGGCAAACTACTGGAATCTATAACTTTTTTTTTTTGATGTTAATGCCTTCTCCTTTTATGTTAACTGATCTTCAGGCGGAGGAGGATAGCTTTGCTTTTTCCTTTCCATACATTGTTGTATCTCTCAATTTTCTTCTGTGTCCTGTATCATTTTTTTTAATGTCACATCTGCATGTGGGTCTACGGGAAATAGTCTCTCTATTATATAGGGATAAGGCTGTGTACAATTGACCTCCTCAGACTCTACTTCATTACAGAATTTCAGACTGAGTGCGATGATGATGATGATAAAAATATATTTAAAAAATTTACTCCTTTAAATATAACTTTCTCATCTTTTATCATATTGCTCTATCATGATATTAAAAGCAAAAGATATTATTTATTTTTTAATAATTTAAACAAACTAAATAGATCGATTGAAAATTATGATTAAAAAAACAATCCAAACACCCATTGCTTTCCCCTAATAATTATTAATCAATAGATCTTCTACCATGTAAAACATGCAGTTTAAACTAATAAGGGTAAAATTGTCTCTTAACCCTAATTAAGTCATCTCTTATTAAAAATGTATTTACATCGGTTTACCTGCTGTCTCTCCTTTCTCCTTTCTCAACTCCAATCCAAATGGCTGGAATTCGTCTGCCGCCAGAGGATTCCGACCTCTCTCAACTGCAGCCACGAGCTGCCGCTGGGGATCATATCTCCGATGACGAGAGGTCCGTGGCTGCTGACTCCTGGTCCATTAAGAGCGACTACGGCAGCACTCTCGACGACGATCAGCGTCACGCCGATGCCGCCGAGGCTCTGTCCGCCGCCAACTTCCGTGCTGCTTCTGATTACAGGTTTAGTGATTTTTTTTGAAGAATTCCCTCATGTATATGTTTTTATTACACTTTCAATTGATTCAAGATTTTTCTTGTCCCATCTTTGGGAGATGATTGATAGAATTCTGCATAATATTGCGTCACGAAGTTGGATTGGTTCATTTGTTAGGAATTGGGTTTGATCTCTTTTTCAATACCTGCATCAAAATTACAACTTTCAGTTAGTGATACTTAAGTAACTGATAATACTTCATAAATCGAGGCATTTGCATTCTGTTTCTGTAGCCATTATTGGTGATATGTCTGTAGTGAAGTGGTAGTACTTCCTGCAAAACCTTAAAAACACTTTGGTTGATGTGCACAACAGCTCTGACAAGGATGAAACAGACACCGAAGGAGTTGCGTCCATGCTGGGTATGCAGAGCTATTGGGATGCTGCATATGCAGATGAGTTGTCCAACTTTCGTGAACATGGCCATACTGGTGAAGTTTGGTAATACTTTTTGTTGATTCGTGCCAATTTGTGTAGCCTTAAATACTTCTACTTTTCCTCTGCAGGATATCTTGTGCCTAGTGGAATATAAATAATAGGTTTCTCGATAGTTTGGTTTAATCTCTTGGATGTCTCATTTGTGAAATGTAAGTGGATATTTGATTTTAGTTTCTTGCCCCTCCTACCTGGAACTTTTGGTACTTTCCCAATTGTAAAGCAACAGTTCTTGAATCAGACAATTCAGATAGGACATTTAGATCTCTGCCTCTGTTGAAATTAAAAAAACAAAGAAATAGAAGATCATATCATGCATACTATTTTCACATGAATTCGAGTGGTTAACTCTCGATTGAGACATTTGTTTTACTTTGTGGTGCTCTTGCTACAATTTTGAGCTGTGACACAAAGATAGACGCAACTTCGAAATGTAGCCAGACATCGGATAATTTTCAGCTCAGAATAACACTATGGGGAAATGTTATTTGGATGTGGACTTCCATATATTCTCCTTTAGATTCTAAAATTATACTAATTTTATCTAAACCTTGAGATTAAGTGAATTATCCTATACAAGAGTAATGCTACAGTTTGGGATGTAATTTTAGGCTGGAAATTCCTTTAAAAGTGAGTATTTTTAATAAAATTAATTTTGCTGTGCATAGTTTTCCATCATTGGACTTAATTGCTGCAATTTAATTTTTACTTTTCTGTTCCACATGGCTTATATTATTTTGAATTCATTTATTTCGTCTTTCCCTGTCTCTCTTTTTTTTCTAAATTAAATTTCCTTATTTCGCTTTCTTTCGTAGGTTTGGGGCTGATGTAATGAATGCTGTTGTTTCTTGGACCAAACAGTTGTGCATAAACATGTCACTAGGTCACTTTCCCAATCACGTTGACAATTTCAAGTCTGAACCTGTTGAGCAGGGTGAAAAGTATTTGTCCAGCTGGACAGTGCTAGATGTTGGGACTGGCAATGGTTTGCTGCTGCAAGAACTGGCTAAGCAGGGGTACACTTATGAGAACTTTCCTATAGTTCTGGTATTAAGTTAGATGGATAGAAAGAGTCTTTCTGATATCATTGCTCATTTTACTCCCATTTCTAACATATGGCAACATATCATATTTACCATAAAATAGATACAGTGTCTTGAAAGTTATACCCCTCACTCATAAGTGATCTTTGAAGAATTTAAAGTGACGTCAAACAGTAACTTGTTTGTTCATACAAATGGACAACAACAATATTATCTTTTTCAAGAACAGGCATTTATTTGCTTAATTATGACCATGGTGTACTATGCAATCAATTGAATAACTGGATCATTCCTTAAAATTTGTTAGCGATTCTGGGATTTGATGGGTATTTTATCGAGTATATGTCATTGTTTAGCCACTAGGCTAAAAGTGTTTTGACTAAAAAGCTTGGATATAGAAGTTCTAAGAAAAAAATCTACTCTTTCATGCATATTTAGATAATATCACTGCATATGTTGGAAAAGGAAAAGATTATTTACATGATAGTGTTTTCTACAAGCTTTGTGTTGTAAAATTTTGCGGGAAAAGCTTGTTGAGTAGCTTGTTATTTGAAGGAAGGTTTTTGTGTGAAAGTCTGAACTATAATTCATTGGTGTAGGTTAATTAAAGTTTCTTAAAGTGCTTAATAACAAATAGAATTCATTTTAATTTACAACCACTGTAACTATATTTAAGTTGTTGAATTTATTGTAGTTGGGTATACAAAGAAAGATCAGCTTATGTATTAAGAATGGTGAATGATCTTCATAGCTGAATGGACAGCTTTGCAAATAAAAGGCTGATTGGTTGGGGAACGTATTAAACCACTAAATTTTGCTAAAGTATTTCTTTATAACTTAGATGATGGAGAACCAGAGGAATAATTAATACCAAAATCATTTATCACTTACCAGTGCACGACCTTTTGATTGCAGGTAAGAAAAAAATGTGAATATAGTCTCATGTTGGTACTTACTAACACATATTTTTGGAAAAAGTATAATCCGTTAATCAAACAGGAAAACTCTCCAAGGAGAAAATGATTGATTGATTCTGGAGAATATTGACATGACTGAAAATCGAATTCATTTGTTCTATAATGTCTACAAGTGGCAGAAAGTTTCAGAAATATGAAATCTGCAGGAAGTAGCATGCATATGGGACACTTTTCCCATGTCACTTTGTGATCATAAATCGTATAGGTCTTTGTTGTATCATGTCTTCTTGAAAATTCTTAAGTGTTTGCTTGTTTCCCAATATCAAGGATGGACTTTTGCCTCAAGATCTT
Source organism: Erythroxylum havanense (assembly GCA_024752395.1). NCBI lineage: Eukaryota > Viridiplantae > Streptophyta > Magnoliopsida > Malpighiales > Erythroxylaceae > Erythroxylum > Erythroxylum havanense. The sequence goes on from JANTNU010000002.1 coordinate 19,738,308, forward strand.
CAAAACATTTGCTGTAGTACTTATGCTAAATTGTTGACATCCGTTAACAAATGTGTCATTTTCCAAATTGTCGACTTCCATTATGTGATCTTAATTGTTCAACCTCCACTACAATATAGCTGGTAGGAGTTTGTGTGTGAAAGAGCACAAGAGAACATAACTTGCTCAAAATTATTGCCAGATGGTTTACTTTGATCTGGTTTGCATTACCCATTCAACAAAGTCTTTGCTGAAATGCTTATGAAGATAATAGTGTACTTCCGCTGAACTTAAGGGAAATTAAAAATACCAAAGAAAACAAACTTGCCCATCTTTCTGAAAAGAAAAAGAGAAAGTGCTCTATCCAATACATTTTTGCGTTTGTATTCCTTGTGGAGTATCAAAATCTTAGAAGATGCTGCTAAGTTGTATTTCATGAGAGCTTAACTGAAACCTACTTTAGAAGGGACAGAGTATCATCAATATTGTTGTATTCATTTGGAGAAATAAAGGTTTCACTTTTCCATTCTTCACGATATGCATTTGAATGTTATTTTTTCTGTGTCTTTAGTTTCTGCGAGTTGACTGGAGTCGACTACAGTGAAGGGGCAATTGAACTTGCTCGTAGACTTGCTGTTCGTGATGGGTTTCCCAACATCGAATTTTTGGTATGCCAGAGCTGGGTTGTCTGTTCTTATTTTGATAGCAGATATCTGTATTGTAAGAGAGGATTGCGTGGCCTTTTTTTAATTTTATTTATTAAAATTCTTAATTCTTTTTTAACATTTAATTTATGGATATTTAGCAGATTGAGTTTTTCTCCAATAAAACTTGCATAAATTAAGGGACTTCACAGAAAAAAGTTTATCAACACAAGATCTATATTTACACATGACACGGAATGTTGTTGGGGTTACAGTGCATTAGTATAGCGCTAGGTGGAAGCTTTCCTGTACTTATTAACTCATTTGCTGATGCTCCATGAGAATCTAGTTCGTAGCGGAAATTCATAAACCAAGATTCACAGCCTTCTACCTTGTTCATCAAGTACTAGTCATTGTTCCCAGTTTCAGTTTTTGTTGACTATTTATCTTCCTCCTTTCATCAATATATTTTCCTAAATCCTTTATCATATCCCACATTTGATATGTTAACCTCAAAAGTTGACAAAACTTTTCTTTTTATTAAATGAATTATTGCGAGTCTTATTGGTTCTTAGGATATCTTCAGTGCTAGTCTCCTCATTCCTAAATGTTATTTAGAAACTTACAAAGGTCTACGCAATACCATTTCTAGAAAGGTTTGCTGGTGAATCATTTATCTCTAATCACATCGAGTCTTCTTAACAAGCTTTAAAGGAATCCTGTTCATTCAGTACACTCACTTGGGGATGAATGCTTATAAACTCTTCGCATAATACTAATAGTTTGGGTATGTTATTCATGTGAATGACAATGCATGTTTTTCATGATTCTGGTCCTGCTGTAGTTCATGCTCTGTAGTCAATGGCCATAGTATATAGGAGCATCAGGTAAAGTTATTACCTGATAGTTATTTATTTCTGATCACATTTAGTCTCCTTAAAAAACTTTACAGGAATCCTGTTCCTTCATTAAGCTCGGGAATGAATGCTTGTAAACTCTTCACATGATGTTAATAGTCTGGGTTTGTCTTTCATGTGAATGACTACTCATGTTTTATTATGGTTTTGATCTTGCTCTAGATCGCCAATGGCCAGAGTGTATAGGAGCATCAGGTAAAGTTATTACCTGATATTTATTTATTCTGATCACATGTAGTCTTCTTAAAAAGCTTTATAGGAATCCTGTTCATTCATTAATCCTGTTCATTCATTCTCTCAGGAATGAATGCTTATAAACTCTTCAGATAATGTTAATAGTCTGGATTTGTCATTAATGTGAATGACAACTCATGTTTTATTATGGTTTTGATCCTGCTGTAGATCGCCAGAGGCCAGTGTGTATAGGAGCATCAGATAAAGTTATTACCTGATAGTCATTTATTTCTGATCACATGTAGTCCTCTTAAAAAGCTTTATAGGAATCCTGTTCATTCATTCTCTCAGGAATGAATGCTTATAAACTCTTCAGATAATGTTAATAGTCTGGATTTGTCATTAATGTGAATGACAACTCATGTTTTATTATGGTTTTGATCCTGCTGTAGATCGCCAGAGGCCAGTGTGTATAGGAGCATCAGATAAAGTTATTACCTGATAGTCATTTATTTCTGATCACATTTAGTCTTCTTAAAAAGCTTTATAGGAATCCTGTTCATTCATTACGCTCAGGAATGAATCCTTATAAACTCTTCAGACAATGTTAATAGTCTGGGTTTGTCATTCATGTGAATGACAAATCATGTTTTGTTATGGTTTTGATCCTACTGTAGATCATCCTCTGTCGTCAATGGCCAGAGTGTATAGGAGCATCAGGTAAAGTCATTACCTAATAGTTTTTCTTCCCTCCTTGAGCTACTTGCTCCTTCATCCTTCTTTATGTTTATGTTTTTAGCATTGTTTTGCTCCTGCTTTAATTCATGCATTATAACCCACATCATATAGGTGAATAAGGGAAGTCAGTTGATCATTAGCTTCTTTTCTTGTTCCCTTCTTGATTATTTCCTGTCAGATGTTGTTTACTGTATCTTGAGATTTTCATTCACAAAGCCCACTGTCTGATGAACCATGAATTTTTGGTGAAATTGGGCATTGTCCTGTTCAAGTATTGTGCTCTTTGATCGCGAGCTGACTTGTTTTTTTATGTCACCATGTAACGTGGAAGTATTCATAGTATCAAGTTTCTTGGTGAAATTGAGCATTGTTCTTACATGTATGTTGCTCTTTACACTGTCACCTCAATTTATAAAACTGAATTGTGACTCGATTTCATCATGTATAGAAACATTATTCAATTTTGTGAAGTTTCTTTTGTGTCTGAATTTATACCATATCGAGATATGTGTGGAGATTTTATATGCTTTGTTTAAGTATATGTTTATTGCAATTCATAACGTTAGTGACAAAAAGTGTCTGCTGCAGCCTTTGTTGTAGAAAATTTGAGATAAGTTTCTGCGTCAACCTTGTTATATCTTGTAATTCTAATTGTTTGATATTGTCGACTTCCATACAGGTTGATGACATTCTTGAAACAAAGCTAGAAAGGCAGTTTAAGCTTGTTATGGACAAAGGCACTTTAGATGCTGTTGGATTGCATCCAGATGGTCCGATTAAAAGGTAACCAACAACTAAACTTAATGATCATGGTAGCCAGTCTTGTTTATTTTCCATTGCATCCACTTTCTTTTGAAGTCCTGCCATACTTGGCTATTTCCTTGGGATAAACTGAAATTCTGTACAGGATCATGTACTGGGACTCGGTTGCAAAATTGGTTTCCTCTGGTGGAATATTGGTAAGGATGTATGTTGAGACTATCTTGTTTTTGAATATCCCACTTGTCGCTAGCTTGCAAAAAGGTCATTTTGAACAACCTCGATGTGCCGTTAGAGTGACCTGCTTTGCTTTAATGTATTCATGTTATTTGTAGTTCTGCAACGGTAGGGTTGCTGGATGTTGTTATTGACTCCAATTTTCATTTGATCATCTTGATAATAGGTGATTACATCTTGCAATAGTACAAAAGACGAATTGGTGCAAGAGGTGGAAAATTTCAACAGAAGAAGAATGATTGATGTGCCCCATGACTTGGAGACTATAAAGGATCAAGGAGTGTCGAGGGATCCTCCATTCCGATATCTCAACCATGTTAGAACGTATCCAACATTCACATTTGGTGGAATGGTGGGTTCTCGTGTGGCGACTGTTGCATTTCTTCGAAACTAACTGTAGCTCTGTTTCTACCTTCTCTGTTGTGGTTTGACTAAACGTGAAGCTGGAGTTGTTTCTTGCTTGGACTATTAATGAATTATTGATGGCTGATGCTTTTGGGAATGGAGACGGAGTCTTTCTCAAACCCGAACTTGATAATTCAATTTTAGTTTTAAAAGTAAAATTGTTAAGTTATAGTGGATCTTGTGAAAATGAAATTACAAAAGTTTTTAAGTTCAATTATTCCATAAAATGAGTTTTAACAAATAGAATAACTTTAATTCATTGACTCGAAGTTGAGTATGTAAACATTTTGAATTCTCTGAAACATCTCGTTTAGTTTGAACTCAGCGGGCAGTTTTAAGAGCATTTAACCGTTTACGGTCGTATATCTATAGTTGTCAAGGTTGCATCAATTAAGCAATGACAAAGTAATGCATCATTGTTCTAAAAACAAAAATTGGATTTATTACACTTTGTTATAAAACCGAAACTAAATTTAAGAATATTTGGGAGAGGAGAATTTTTCTTATAGATTGGTGTGTCTTACATCAAGTTAACCCTTTTATTTATAGTACAAAATTTTAATAAAATACTATCATGATAATACACTAATTGTTAATATACTAACTATTAAGTGGTGCATTTGGTGCACTAACAATTAAGTGGTGCATTTGGTGCATTAACAATTAAGTGGTGTAT
>JANTNU010000002.1:19848702-19859163 GCA_024752395.1 Erythroxylum havanense
TGGATACCGTTAGAGACGGTCTCCTTTGGTCGTTATGGTTTGATTGTTTGTACATACACATGGATCCTGGCTTTCGGAAATGTCCCGGGACTCAAAATTTTAAATTCCGCACTGTGGGCATGTGATGCCTACCCCGGGATTTTCCTACAAATGGTTGTTGTAGGCAAACTCTATCAATGCCATGTATTGGTCCCAAGCTCCTCTAAACTCCAATACACAAGCTCTGAGCATATCCTCGATAGTTTTAATTGTCCTCTCACTTTTTCCATCTGTCTGAGGATGAAACGTTCTACTAAAGTTTGACTTAGTTCCCATAGTAGACTGCAAACTCTTTCAAAACCTCGAAGTAAATCTGGGATCCCTGTCCGATACTATGGACACTGGAACCCCGTGCAGTCTCACCACCTCATTCACATATTTATGGGCTAACTGATCAAGTGAGTTATTCTCTCTCACTGGTAAAAAGTGGGCTGATTTAGTTAGCCGGTCCACTATGGCCTATATAGCATCATGCTGCCTCGGAGTCTTTAGCAAACCCATGATGAAGTCCATAGTGATCCGTTCCCATTTCTACTCTGGAAAGGGCAACGAATGTAACTTTCCTACTAGAGCTTGGTGCTCAGCCTTGACTTGTTGACAAGTCATACATCTAGATAGATACTCTGCCACTTGCTTCTTCATTCCAGCCCACCAGAAATGTTGCTTCAATGTGTTATACATCTTGGTAGTACCAGGATGCATAGCATAGGCGGCCATATGAGCATCCTCAAGAATCTATTTCCTCAGATCATCTACATTAGGCACACACAGCCTATGTCTCAACCACAAAGTCTCATCCCTCAACTCAAACTCGGAATCCAGATTTGCCTTCACTTTCTCTATAAGCTTTACCATATCAGGATCTTTCCCCTGGACCTTCTTGATTCTGTCGTGCAGCATTGGTCTCAACTTCAAAGTAGCGATCAAGGCCTTATCCTACTCTAGATTCAACTCTACATTTAGATCTCTCTAGTGAATCAGATTAGATAACCTTGATAACTAAATCTGAGCTACACTGATATTAGACTTCCTGCTCAAAGCATCTGCCACCATATTAGCTTTCCTCGGGTGGTATTCAATAGTGTAGTCATAATCCTTCAGTAACTCAATCCATCTTCTCTGTCTTAAATTCAATTCTTTCTGACTCAGTAAATACCTCAAACTCTTATGATCTGTGTATATCTGAAAAGTCTCTTCATACAAATGATGTCTTCAAATCTTTAGAGCAAATACAACTGCAGTTAGCTCTAAATCATGTACTGGATAATTGATCTCGTGAGACCTTAATTGTCTCGATGCATAGGCGATCACTTTGCCATGCTGCATCAATACACATCCTAAACCTTGATGCAACGCATCAATGTACACCACATAACCTCCAATACCCGATGGAATAGTCAACACCAGTGCAGTAGTCAACCGATGTTTCAACTCCTCAAAACTCTTCTGACACTCCCCACTCCGTCTAAACACTACATTGTTTCTTAGAAGTTTAGTCAGAGGGGTTGAGATAAGAGAAAATCCCTCGACAAACTTTCGATAATACCCAGCCAATTGTAGCGCCCCCTTACCATAGGCTACGCACCGGGACGCCCGTAGGTCATTCTGATACGTAACTCACGATACTGGTACACTACGAACGATCATTTCTCTGAACCACATAGCATCAATAAAATTAAACTGCATTATTAAAAACCACTAAATTTTTAAAACCAAAAGATACTTCTCATTCATTCTTAGAAACCCTAAGTTCACAATTCTGTCGTAATTACAACTGTACAGACCCAAAATGAACAATAACAACTCCTAACTAGGTCATCCCCAAAAGATCCCAGCTAACCGACCTGTGGGCCATGCTCCTCTCGCCGGCACTCACACAGCAGGAAAAGTCTCGATAACTGGAGCTAGGAGTCAACTAACGTTGTCATGAAAAATAGATGCAATGTTGGGTGACTTTGCGAACTCAGCGAGAAACCATCCTTGATGGTCCACTCAACTCGTGCATATACAACCATTTCACATTATATCATATAATAGCACATTCAGAAAATCATATACACTCAATTTCACATTTATAGGGCATTTTGCCTTTCACACAATTCACATTTTATCATTCATCTGTACCATGCATATGTGACACTTTTCATTTATTACGTTGTTGTGATCGTGCGCCTGAGCTCATTAACATTGAGCCATTGGCTCTGAATAACATTGGGCTTGAAGCCCTGATACGTTGAGCATAAAGCTTTGAAAATCGTTGGGCTCGAGGCCCTGTGCGTTGAGCTTAAAGCTCTAAAAATATGGTGGCTACACCAGTCACAACTGCCAATTATCTGATCATGCATAATGGCATGAATGCACATGTTCAATTCACAACAATTGTGTCACAGCCTATCACATTATATCCAATTTCGTATTTCACAAATTTTATTTCAATTATGCACAATTAACACTTCTATAACATATTATAAATATTTCGAACACCTGTGGTCCGAAATCAATCAAAACAAACACATAAAGGTTGAGAAACCAACTAGGTTATTCACCTCTAACTTCCGAGCTACTGCCGGGAAGTCTCACCTATATCGGACGATCGACGGTCCACTTGAGCCTCTATAACAATTAGAATAAACTAACATTATCAATTACTCAATTTCTAATATTCAATAATGCATATGTAGCGAATAAATGATGTACTATACATATTATGACATTCCCGATCGTAAACCCAAATCTTTCCAATTCAATTCATTCACTCCAATTGATAACAAGTCCTAATACCGTAATTTAATTGACTATATTACAAACTCTCTCTCAAGTCAAATTCCAAGCATCTCTCAATCGAAATCAAATTCACTATTTACTAACCATTCAATTTCGAGAACCACCGAAATAAATTCCGAACTTCTATTCTTATAAATTCACTATTCTTAATTCTCTAAATTGCCCTCAATCAAAAACCGATTCAATAAAAATTTAACCTCAAATCATTTAATCAAAACATTCTCCTTCAATTTCAGAAAATGGGTTCCCTCGCCGCGACGTATGCTCCCTCGTCGCGGCGAAACTTCTTACGTACGTCGCGACGTACGTCATCGCTCGTCACGACGTGTAAAAGACAGACGCTCGCCACGACGTGTGTATTTGTTCATCGCGGCGTGTGACAGGATTCGGCTCATCGCGGCGTAGAATTAAATATGCGTCGCGACGTGCAAGAAGGGGAAGGCTCGCCGCGGCGTGTTCATCACACGTCGCGGTATGCGACCCCAGAAATGCGTCCGAAACTAAGAAATTTCTCAGATCTTCTGATATAAATCTATTCAAATCCATTCTAAACACTCCAAAACAACTCCAAATACTCTACACAACTCATTTCTAACCTCAAATCCATCAAATATCTATTATCTCTCAAATACCCAAATCAAAATCAACATTTTCCTTAAAATCTATATCATCCGAAACTTATAATTTTCTAAACACTTAATAACTTAATTCAATCATCCAATTAAACAACTTAAAACATAAAGAAGTATGAACTTACTTGATTCAAGCTTTCAATCCTTTAAAATCACTCAAATACTCCAACCTAAGCAACACCCATGACAATCACCTCTATCAATACCAAATTTCAATTTCTCCATTCCAAGGCTCCAAGCAAAGATTGATAATCATGAATGGGGCAATTTGCAAGAAGAGAATGGAAGGAAAGAGCAAAGATGGTGATCCACGATGGAGGAAAGAAGAGAAGAAGAAAACCCTTTTCAAAAACTATGAAGGTCATGGGAGCAAGGTTTAAAAGTTAGGGTTTATATATAAGGATTTAAAGTTAAGGGCATGTTTGGCAACTCATTTGTCACATGCCCAATTCTTAGGGTCTAAAATCCAGTTCTTATTCTAATTTTTTCCTAAATTCACAATGACTATAAATATTAAATCCTAAAATCATAACTCAAATTATCTCATACTAATTGTCAATCAATTTCGGAACCGGAATTCAATTAATCAGTCATTTGGCCATTTTTTCGGTCCGGACTCATAACTCTAAAAATTCCGGAAAATTTTCTATAAATTCTCAAAATTAGAAACTACATAATCCTATACTCCAATTTCACTTCTCAACTTCCGAAATTCAATTTCTCATTCTAATTCTACGATCAAACCCTAATTGTTCCAATTTACGCAATTAAACCGGGAAATTGTCATACATGTATGTACATTTATATGCGTATGCCATATTAATCATGTATCAATAAAATAGAGGCTATAAATGCATATGCATTTCAAATTATGCATGCATCCGAACTCAATCCATCCAAATTACTAATATGCCCTTCACATTGGTAATGGGATGTTACACAATCCTAGGAAGCTTCAGATCTCTGACACATTTCTCGGAGCTTCCCAATTCATCACTGCCTCTATCTTCTTTGGATCTACCTGTATTCCATCTCCAGTCACTATATGTCCCAGAAATACCACCTGATCCAGCCAAAATTCACACTTACTGAATTTGGCATACAACTGCTTCTCTCTCATAATCTGTAAAATAATTCTATAAGGATCAGCATGCTCCTTTCTGCTCTTCGAATACACCAAGATGTCATCAATAAATACAATCACAAATCGATCCAAGTAGGGTTGAAACACCCTATTCATCAGGGTCATAAAAGCTGCTGGGGTATTAGATAGCCCAAATGGCATAACTAAGAACTTGAAGTGTCCATACTTACTTCTGAATGCACTCTTAGGTACACCAGCTTCAGCTATCTTCAACTGATAGTACCCTGACCTCAATTCCAACTTAGTAAACACCTGAGCTCCTTGCAACTGATCAAGTAAACCATCGATTCTAGGTAGCGGGTATTTATTCTTCACTGTCACCCGATTAAGCTGCCTATAATTGATGCATAACCTCAAAGTCCCATCATTCTTCTTCACAAATAGCACTGGAGCTCCCCAAGGTGAAACACTGGGCCTTATGAAGCCCTTTTCTAACAACTCCTGCAACTAAACTTTCAGCTCCTTCAGTTCCACAGGTGCCATCCTATATGGAGGAATAGATATAGGAGCAGCACCTGGAACTAAATCACTTGTGAACTTAGTTTCCCGAGTTGGTGGTAATCCAGGTAACTCTTCAGGAACACACATCCAGGAACTCCCTAACCACTGGAATGTCCTGAATACTCTGCTCAACTCTAGTATCAATGATATGGGCCAGAAAAGCCTCACATCCTCCCTGCATCAACCTCAATGCACTCATGAATGATATCATCCTGGTTGGCACTGCCTGACTAATTCCTCTGAATACTACTTTTGGCTGACCAGGAGATTCCAGTACTACCTCCTTGGTATAGCAGTTCATGATGACCCTATGGGCAGTGAGCCAATCCATACCTAGGAACACATCTATCTCTCTTAACTGTAATAGCTCTACTTGATCAAATTTAACTGGGCACCCCTTGCATACCTCTCCTAAGACAGTAGTACTACCTAGAGGTGTACTCACCTCTAATCCATACTGCAGTAGCTCTCTATCACAATGTAATCTACTTGCCAAATGCGGTGCGATAAAGGAGTGTGTGGATCCTGGATCTAGCAGTGCAAATGCCTCAAAGTCATAAATAAAAAGTGCACCTGCTACCACATTTGGCGAGTCTTGGGCCTCCTGCCTAGTCATAGCATAGACCCTAGCCTGGGACTACGATCAGTTACTCTGTCCCTCAATCCTCAAGGAAGAACTCCCAGCTCTCCCTCTGCCTCTTCCTCGTCCTCTCTGTCCAGATCCACCACTTCTACTCTGCTGGACTGTAGTATTACTCCCAGATCGCCCACTGACAGCAGACTGAGTTTCTAACATCTCTGGGCAATCTCTAATCTGGTGGTCCATGGAGCCGCATTTAAAACAAGCTCCCGTCGATCTTCAGCATCACCACCATGCCTCCTCTCACAATACTCACAAACTGGAAACTAGTTCTGAGCTGAGCCTCTACCACTGCCAGTCTGTGATAACCTGCCCCTCTGTCTAGATCCCGATTGCCTAGATCTACCTGAGGATCTGAATGGTCTATTCTGGCGCTTATTAAAGCCCTTTCCAGAACTGCCCTGACTCTCACTAGGCCTCTTTCCTCTGGACCCCTGTCAAGTTTCGGCTTGTTTCTCCTTCATCAACTGTTCAATTCTAATTGAGGAAACTCTCAAATCAGTGAAAGTGCCCATATCTGACCTCTCCAACCTTGTTCTAATCTCCATATTAAGCCCATTCTCAAACCTCCTGCACTTGTCTTCTTCTGTAGGGATTAGAGCAGTAGCATAACCCATTAATTCATTGAACCGGACCTCATAATCAGCCACTGACATCTTGCCCTGCTTTAATTCCAAGAACTAATCTGTCCAGAAAGCCCAACTGACCAACCTTTGAGCCATGACTTCTCTTGCCAATCACAATCTACACGGCTGATATAGCCTTTTGGTAGCTAAAGTTACCTCTCAGTCCTGAAAAGACAACGTTACAATTTTGGTGGGTTTTGCGAACTCAATGAGTGAACCATTATTGATAAGTTCACCAGATCAAATGCACATATCACATAATTCACTAATATTCATTCACTGGATTCAATCTTATAATGTTATATACATGAGACTCACATTTGTTGTTATTGTTGTGACCGAGTAGCCATCACATACGTATACACAATTGTTCGCCCATAGAGCTCAGTCGGAATAGAATTACAGAGTAGAGCTCTATACACAAAACATATATCATGGAGCCAAGCTCTACGTGGAAGTGCTTCATTGGCCATTCAAGTCACAACGCCTTTATCTGAGGATGCATTTATGAAATGCACCACATACGGATTATGTCATATCAGATAATCACATGCGATATTTAATCAAAATTATCATCGGACCTAAGTTCGGCATTCAACTTTAGTTGAGAATCCACGTATTATATAGAATTTTAGATCAAAACAAAGCACTTCCAATACCATATCCACATAACAAACTCCTCGGACTTTAAGCCCGGAATTAAATCAAATCATAAATACTTTATAATTGGAGGCTAACACATCAAACAATTTTCAAGCAAATCAATCCTAGGAAATCATCTAGGTTGACTCACTAGTTTTTACGGAAGCTAATGCCTGAAAGATCCAGCAATGTCTGGAGGTTGACTTTCCAGTGGCTCCTCTATAACAAATAACATACATACATATATATCACAATTTGAACAATTATAAGTGTTTAATAATGCACAAGAATGAAATGAAATATGTACAATGCATATTCATGACTATCCTGGGTATTAATCCATCAATTTCATCACAAAACATTCAATTGTCAAACTCACGTAACTAGCATCAGTCCGTAGGATTTAAACCTCCATAACCCATTTGAATCCGATTTCATAGCCTAATGAACCATTTCAGATCTTTCTCCAAACACTAACTTTCGGGATCATTGTTCACGTTTAATTAGAAGGCAAAACTTGCATAATTTGATCCTACATTCTTCTAGAAAAGTGTTCCTCTATCTTTTATCTTTCCATTGAGGCTAAAAACACTTAATTTGGTTTATTAATTTGGAAGATATGTCTCAAACATTTTCATACTACTCTTATCCAAAACAGTGTACTATACCCAACTTCCATCTAAAAGTTGAACACCTTAGAGACTTAATCAAGATTCAACTTCTTCTTATGATTTGTGTCCTAATAACTCTAGTTTTCTCCAAATTAAGAATCACCTTAATTGGAATCCTACAGTTCAAGATATTATCAAATGCTAAAACTTGTTCAGAAAAATATCCAAGTTACATTACTTAAGAGCACAATCACTGTACCTGTCCCATTTTTTCCACTCAATCATTTTAAATTTCATTCAGAGGGCTGTGATTTTTGTGAGATATGTAGAGAAACATCTTACGAATCTAATGGTTCAAGAATCAGGTCATTTGAAGGTCTAGAGAAGAAGTTGTGGCCAAAAGACTCCAACACGTTTATGCCCTCACTTGAAACGTACATATCTCAATACGAATGCGATATCTGTTGCTATAGATGTCAGATTGACTTTGTTTATAGACCATTGGAAAGAGGACTTCTAGATCCATAACTTTTATGAAGACTTCAAAGGCCAATTCTATCGTCTAATTTCAATATCGTCTCACTTTTGCATCGTTCACTTTTCTTCCGTCTACTTTCTATCGTCTGCTTTTCTTCCTTTCACTTTCTATCGTTCACTTTTCTTTCTTTCACTTTCTATCATCTACTTTTCTTTCTTTCACTTTCTATCGTTCACTTTTCTTCCTTTCACTTTATATCGTCTGCTTTTCTTTCTTTCACTTTCTATCATCTGCTTTTCTTTCTTTCACTTTCTATCGTTCACTTTTCTTCCTTTCACTTTCTATCTTTTGCTTTTCTTCCTTTCACTTTCTATCGTTCACTTTTCTTCCTTTCACTTTCTATCGTCTGCTTTTTTTCCTTTCACTTTTTATCGTTCACTTTTGCATCCAGAACGTATCCACTTAGAAGAATCATAACTTTTGACTCCGATGTCCAAATTTTTCATATAATATACTGTTGGAAAGATAAAATAAAGATCTACACTTTCAAGAAGGTAACTTTGCCAAAATCTATCTAGATGAAATCCATATTTTCTTCCAAAATCAGAACACGAAATTTTACAATCAACTTTCAACGCTCTGCACCCTATTCTGAACTTCATGACAACTTTTGAGACTCTTAGAAATAGAACTGAAATTTGATGTCTTCATATAAAATGTAGCCACATATCTGTAGTTTAATCCAAATTAAGAATCATCTCGTTTGAATGACCAGAGAAAATGTTGTGGCTAAAAGACTGAAGCATATTCCGTGAACTTTTTTCCAGATTTTCCAACTTTCAACACTTTACATCTAACTCATCTTCTACCTGAATTATCTTTTCCATCCAAACACTAAATTAACACCGTAACCGGATTTTTCATCCTCCAACAACACAGTATTTATGAACAAACACATAAATGTCATTTTTCATGCAAATGATAGTAACTTAGCAATTTGTTGCATGAACCCTCAACTCTAAAAGAATTATTTACTACTTACCTGTTGAAACTCCAAAATCTTCAAGCCCTGTTCTCCACAAAATTTTCGTACTTCACTGAGTGCAATGATCAACTTCTGGTTTTTCTTAGGGTAGAGGACACAAATGACAAAATAAGTTTGCTGTAGGAAAGGGAAAACATAGAAATCTCTTTACAGGTGTAAACTATATACATGGAAAGAAGGAATTTAGATAAGACTTAACCTGTCAACTCTCAAAGAATAGTAACCTACTTGTAGCACAAAAGCCTAAGTGACACTTGTCACTTTCTTAATGACTAAACTCTAACTTAGTTTCTTTTGAACTAAACTCATTAACTCCCATCCTTACAAACCAATTATCTCCAAAGCTTCTTTTGATTATTATTTTTTTATAAATCTAAAATTTTCAAAAATTTATTTCCTAAATTCACCAAAATTCAAAATATCACAATTTCACTAACCCATAAAATTTAATATATAAAAACATTCAAAATTCTCAAAAATTCACAAATCAATCCAATTATACCCAGCATTATTCATGAATGCATGTACAATTATTTTCATGTGCAAATAAATTCACTATTTATGTACAAGTGTATGGCATATCATGCATGAACATGGAAATTCATCTCTAACTCTCATTAGTCACTCATATTTACCATTTTAGCCTTCCCACTAGTAATGGGATGTTACACTTCTTCTGGTGTCGCATTTCTTTTTAGGTTGATTTTTTGTAGTTTGATTGTGTTAAGTCATTCGTCTTGAGTTTTAAATATCTTATGGGTTTGACAATGTATCTTCTGAGTTTGACCATGCATCTTCTGGGTTTGACCATGTATCTTTTAGGTTTGATTATGTATCTTCTGGGTTTGACCTTCTATATCTTCCAGGTTTGACCTTTTGTATCTTCTAGATTTGACTATTTGTGTCACTAACATTTTTCTGTGCACTTAACAAACTCATCAAAGCAATTCACACACTTCTAAGATTATTATTATTTGATTGTCATGAAAATTAATAAAAGTGAAGTATTCTTGACTTAACAGCTGTGATATGGTCCTTAAGCACTTGAATGAGCTTTCCTTCTTGAAGGTTGGTTAAGTTCCTGACTATAATTACTAAAAGTGTTTCTCCTTCTCCCAAAATCACGTATTTCAAGTGCTTCGATAATTTCTTCAGTTTAATTGTAGGTGCCTGCACAATCAAAGGTAGAGATTTTGTATGAGATATTAGTAGTTCAATACTTAGAAACTGTTGGACCCTGACCTTTAAATGGAATTTAGAAATATTAAATGAACTTGAATGAGTGTTTTAATGTATGTTTTGTGTATTAGATGAATTTA
>JANTNU010000002.1:19943933-19955798 GCA_024752395.1 Erythroxylum havanense
AGGTACTCGGTGAGCGGGAAAGACATATATCACAGATAGGATTCGATTCATACCAAGACGGTGTAGATAACCTATGACGTGAATATATATCATATAAGAAAACACATAAGCCCAGCTTATAGGAACCATATAGGCCTAGCATATTAACTCACTCATCTGGTGAACATAGGTTCCAGTTCCAGTACACAAAAGCATAAAAATATCATATGTATAAATCAAATATTGATAGGAAAACCAATATCAGGATAAGCCAAAACGATCATTTGTGACACCACTGCTTGGCCAAACTAATGTGCACATCCACCGATACTCGATGTTGACTCGACTTTTATCCGTGGTGAGTCCAGATTACAGTCGATAAGAGCATCATGACTTTAGGTGATGACCTCGTCGGTGTCCAAATCTTAGGTGTGGAATCATCCGCGAGTCCTGTAGAAAAGTGTTGATACGGTGAATCGACTTTTATGTACCAGCGTCAAGGGTATGGGAGTCGCTTAATTAGTTGCGCCTAACACATGATTGGCCAATCGTTTCCTCACCAATCACAAAAATCATATACAACATTTGAATATCAAAAATCAAGTAAGGCATCATGTCTTTATTTATCGATCCAACCGATAAAATGAAACCTTGTTGTGGCTCTAAACCAAAAGAGAAAACATACACGTAGCATGTATGACTCATTTATGCATAAGTAAGTTTGAAAACATGATTTCATATCATAAAAGTCATCTTTTGCACTTTAAGTGCAAAGTTGTTCAAAAACATAGTTTCAAAAAATAAAACATTATTCTTTTACACTTTGAGTGCAGATTTGTTAAAAACAATGTCATTTCTAAAAATACGAAATAAAAACATCGGTTCCAATGTAATAGTAAAGAATTATTCAAAACAATATTGTTTATTCAATACACAAATATACTAGCATCTATTGGAGATTAAATTCTACTATGCATTACCTAGGTCCATAATTCACATACAAGTTATCATACATGTCTTAGAGTGATCTAATCCCATATGAGAAATATGGTTCCCCAACTCACCTTAAAAGAAAGTGTGCACTACTTTGCCTTCAAAAATTCTGGATACGATCTCCTTGATTCCTAGCTCCCAAGTTTTTATACATAAAAGACGTACAATGAAATTACTATAAAACACAATATCATTCTCTTTGAGCTATAAGATTCAACACTTAGAATCCTCACTTCCCCATTTTCCATCATCAATTCACCTTATACATACATAATTAACATCATAGAGTTCATTTAAACCATCAATTTCAAAAGATATTCAAAATTTCACAAACTATCACCAAAAGGGGACAATTTCAGTTTTGACTTAAAAAACCCTCTCTATGAAACATTTCATTCATTTAAACCATGTTTCATGCATATTCAAGCATGGAGAACAACATATCTTAACACCAAACTCAAAATCATAATGTAGAGAAAGATGAGACAAAATTTACCTAAATTTTCCTTCAGTGATATCGTTAAATCCTTTGAGATTTTCTCAAATCTAATAATAGATTTGAGTTCCTTGACCCCAAATTAGCTTAGAACACCTTGATTGAGGTTGAAGAATAAAAAAGAATGGTGAAGTTTGATGATGACCAAAACTTCCTCTTCTTCCTCTCTTTTCTCCTTTCTTCTCCTTTCTTTTAATTAAAACAAAGTGTTTTAAGCCTTTACTAATGGGATGCACGACCTTACATGGAGAAGGGTCTAAAATATTGACCTTTCTTTGACCAAAATATGGTGAAATTACCTTTTTACCCTTAGGTTGTATAAAATTACCATTTTACCCTCTAAACTTTCCTAAATTTGCAATTAAGCCCAAAGTTTAGAAATATCCAATATTTTTATTTTTATTTTGGCCCTTGGACTTTTGATAATTATAATTAAGCTCCTTAACTTTATAAAATTGCACATTGGTCCTTCAAGAATTGAGAAATTACGTTTAAGTCCTTTAACTTTTAAAAATTTGCAAATAAGCCCTTATGTACATCAACTTTTTCAATTAAACTTTCTAAGTGCTAATAAGTCTATAAATCATATCTAATCACCTTTAAGGCATTATAACACATTGAACTTAGCCTCCATAGTCATATCCATCCAATGGATTCGGTTTTTCACACTTAAAAGCTTATTTGTCGGAAATCTCCAAGATTTCACATATCGATGAACTTTAAGTTCATGTAAGGGCATATAACATTAGAAATCATTACATATATATCCAAAGGACTTAAATACAACTTTGAACTCATATACAACCATATATATATATATATATCAATATACACTACATCTCAAAGTACAGACTAATGCATAAGGGCTCAAAGAGTTTGGTGTTACAAATTCTCCCCTCCTCAAAAGGATTTCATCCTCGAAACTCCTCAGTCGAGAGCACAATTAAATGGGGGTACTGACGTCTCATAGTATCCTCAAGTTCCCCTGTCATCTCCCCAACCATCAAGCTAACCTAACCCTATGTGCAATGTTTACATCCTTTTCTTCCTAATGTTCCTTTATGAACAAGCTGTCTTCTTTTAATAATAACTCTCTCTAAAAAAGTTCCAATTACCATGATTCTTATGGCCCCTAAAATTAGACTTCCATTAGTCTTAATATATCCAAAAATTACACAAACAGCATCTCCCTTTAAAATATAATCTCCATCCAAATTATGTCCTGTTTCTGGTAAGAAACAGACTGGCAACCGATACTCAATAAATTATTATCAATACATCTTATAACAAAAACATTTCATAGAAGCATTAATAAGACATCAATAATCATTTTTCATGTTTTATAGTTTCACTAATTCGGACTTTAAGGTCCTCAAAAATAAGGAAATAATATAAGGTTTCTGCAAAGGGTCTATCATAGGCAGTATTAGGGAAACAAGTATAACTCGAGCTTTAGTCACTATTTTGTTAATCCACTTTCACAAAGGTCAAGTTAAGACATATATCTACAACTTTCATTCTTTGAGTTTCTTCAAAATTATGCTCTAAAGACATGAAAAATAGATTAAAAGAGAAAGATGAAATTGAAACCAGAATTTCAACTTACCTTGATAACTTCTTTCCTTCTCCTCTCATTTTCGTTTTTCTTTCTTTTCTAACCTTAACACAGACCTTTACTCTTACTTCTATTACCTTTTCATCCATTTTCTCTGGAAAATTTAAGGTCGAATTAATCCATGTATCATCATTTTATTGGTCCATGTGTCACTTACTTTAGGCTCCACATGTCACTACTTGTAAGGCTACACATTTCACCATTTGTAAAGCTACACATGTCACAATTCCAAAGTGAAATTTATCGCAAACTTAAAGGGCCACTTGGCACAATTATACCTAAGCCCTTTTCATCCATTTAACTGAGTCATTTTTCACTTATTCCCAATTCACTAATTAAAATCCATCAAAACAAAATTAAGGACAAAATCATCACACAATTACATCACGATCAGTAAAAACCTTTCCTACCCTGGAACATATCAAATGAGTGTATACACTATCTTGCAATGTTTTCTAAAATAACTCATCTAACACAATCTAACATTTTAATCTCTTAACAATTTTAGGAGGTAGGCTATTACAACTCTCCCCCTTAAAAAAAATTCATCCTCGAAATTCTTACTTGATTGATCAAATAAATGGGGGAACTCTATCTCTATGAAATCAAAGAGAAAGACATTGTTTAATAAGATAGATCGAGCTAAGCCTAGCTTATCCGATATCCTAAACATCCCAAGGAATGTTGACAAGTACTCTTATCGAGGTTGACATCATCCGACCATTAAGGATGTCAACTTAACAATCCGAGACTTAACTTCTCGACCAAAAGCTATCGACACCTAGACTTGATTCCTATGGCCCATGAATTTTTGAAAATGAAAATGACACTTTTGAAAACGTAAAACCATGCGCTGATACCAATTTAATCCTTTTATAACATCCCAGATCACCCGCTCACAGATATTGTCTACTTTGGGTCTTGACACAACCAAGTCCTCACGATTTTACTTTTCTCGAGAACTTCCCAAAAGGTCACCCATCTTAAAACTACTCTTGTCATAACACATTTAACTTCTGAGTTTTGACGGGATCTGGTGCATAGGCCATGAAAAATGCATCTATAACGAGAACTGGCTCTGATATCATATGTTACCAAAAAAAATTTCCGATGAAACCAAATGATCCATGATCTTCGTGAACTAAAAATGTAGTAGCTTGACATGTATTCTAATGATAGTGCCATATTAACCAATTAGAGAGTCATCAGTTGACATATGTTTAAACACTTGACACATGTCCTAGTCATCTTTCGACACATATCCTAGTTATTTTTTGACATGTAACCCTTTGCATCTTTTAACACATTTCATAGTCATCCTTTGACACACGTCTCAATTTGATAGTCTTAACATGGTCATCTTTACAAGTTCTAAGTATCTTTATTTTTATATGCCACATATTTTATTTGGTTCATTGGTTTATCTTTTTGGTACAATCTAATTTATTGGTTCATAACATAAATTATAATAGTTTAAATAGACATTTTTTTGAAGTTAGACTAACTCTTAAGGATTTTTACATTTTTTAATCCAAATTTTTAATTTGTTTATACAAATTTCATCCATAACTACTGCTTTTCCCATTCTCATCTTATTTTTCTCTTGGATTATGTTGAATATTTTTCTTAAGTCAATTAATGTTATTTTTATGGATCAAACTATGATTTATTAGATCAAGAGATATATAGTTTCTTAAAAGGTAGATGTTTAAGGCTCATTATGATTGATGAGGCTCCAAAAACCACCAACGAAGATATTGAAGTTGAAGATTGATTCATTAAACAAAGATCAATGGAATAGAAATAAACATTAGACCTTGAATTAGTTCCACAACATTTATGCCAATGTTATGAAATCGGCCTTTGTTAATTTGACTATAAAAGAGGTATGGTATGTTTTATTATCACAATATTAATCTTTGATGATATTCATCGCTTTTAGTTGTATGGTTAATTTTTTTCATATGTAGCAACAATTAGGATAGACTATTCATGCCTGTAACTCTTAACCACAAGATTTGTTGGATCAATTAACTATTAATGATCAATATGGAGTAATGTTCAAATTGATAAAGTACATTTTAATCTTTGTGATCAATAACATATTTGCATCTACTTATAATCCTTATAAATGAGTTTTAAGTCCATTTGAATTTCCTTGCTTCACTAGAGTCTTTTGTTTAAACTTAACACTATAATCAAGGCATTCCTTTTCAAAGTGACGTGTAGATACTATTCAAATTACAAAACATCATTTTATAATGATGTAGTTCTTATTACATAAATATCTTTTAAAACTGCTCAAAGAGATCATATTGAGTTATATTTAAAGTTCATCTCATCCATCTCAAAAGAATTATTGTAATGACCAAAAATTATGGTCATGTTATTAACAATTTTTTTATGATTACAATATAAGAAAAATTATTAGTTATGTATTACATCAAAATTCTTGATACATGTCCAATGCACCAGAAAATAAAACTTAAACTCTACATAACTAAAATTTATAGTAGTGGTGAGTAGAGATAGACTGTGTGTGTGTGCGTGTGTGTATAGCTTTTGTAATGAAAAGAATCAGTGTTTAAGATATGGTGGGTTGGTTGGAATCAATCAGAAAAGAAAGTAAAATTGAACTAATAAAAGCAAATTAAATTAAACAGCATAAAGGTGAGAAAATTGATGGATGAGTTTAGAATCCAATTCTTAGTTCAATCTCAGCTTACACACAAACAAATATACTTCATCATCACGTTGTTCTCATACCTCTCTTAGAAACCATTAATCGTAGGTTAATAATGAGCTCTGTTAATCTCGATATTTCCTTAAGTCATGATTAATCAAAATAAGCTCTTTGACCAAACCTAGCCATTAAACAACCTAGAATAAGGTCTCTAGATTTAATAGGTCAATTGCATTACAAACTATGAAAACAGATTAATCTAGGCAACAACTGCACAAGCTCAGGTCATTTAACTTATGTCATGTTATCTATAACGATTTATCACCATTAGTTTACCATAAATAAATTGAAAATACAACTATTACTTATTGTATTCCATATTCTGTCAATGGGTTCGTACATAAAAAAATTATTGAGAATGAGAATAGTAATGATCCATAAATGAATTCCCAAAACATTAAGCTAAGAATAACGTAAACAATTTTCATAGAGAATCAATAATAGATAATGAAGAGATGAATAAATGTATTCTTTAGCTTTAGATTCCCCTACAAACTAGAAAAAGGAAGATTAGCCCTCCATAGATCCCAAAGAAGTAAGGTTTCTTCCTGCTTTCATGTTCTAAAAATGATTCATGCCTTTTTTGGCCATTCACATTTCTATTTATATATAAAAAAAAAACTAGGCTTTTGTAAAGATGCATGGTTTGATGCATGGACCATGCATGAAAATAAAGCCACTAACTTGCATGGTCATGCATCTTGTAGGTCATGTTGAATCCTTCATTTTCTTGCATTTTCTTATCCCATCTTTAGTTTAATCCATCTCCTTCTTGTTTCACAAAGACAAATGAGTTTGAACATCAAGTGGATGGCCCAAGGAAGGTGTTTTTAACTTATTTTAGCTCTTGTGCTTCCAACTTGTACCTAAAACCAAATGTGAACCAAAATGAGTATCATACGCATTTCATAATATTAATCACTAAGTATTAAGGAGTGAATATATAAACAATCAAGCACACATAAATTATCATACATATAATGTTGTTATTACTAAAGGAGTCTTTTAAGGGAACTTTTCCTAAGTTTTTAATAAATACATTCATGATCTTCTCCAACAATTACATCAAGATCCTAGTAAATCCACCTTACAATTTGTATTTATCACGTCATGTAACTCTGCCTCACGATTCTTTGACTCTACTTGTTGCAGTAATATGACTTTTGACTTTTTACTTCAAATCCAAAATACATCTTGATTTTTTCACATATTATTCATACTGCATATATATTAAGTATGATTTTTTAAAATATAGGAGTAATGCACACCAAATTTATCCATTTTTTCCATGTCCCCAAAGTTATCTTAAATATTTTGTCTTTTAGATAATTATGTGAACTTGGTGTCAATATAAAAGTTTTGAATAGCATTTGTCTTGTGCAAGATTCATGAACTAAGGAGATCATTAAGAGTGGGCATAAAGTTGGTTGTGTATTTGAGCTTTGCTCATATTTTCTTTCTTTTAACAACATTATTACTTATGTTACTTTTCACATTTGTCATTCTCATTTTGGTTATTTCTAATTCTAAATTGAAAGCGTTAATTTACAGTACTTGTTTTGGTCATGCCACTATGTTTTATGTCAGCTTTCAAAATATCACATTTTAGATTTTTTATTAGCACTTTTATTTATTAAACTCCCTTTGACTTGGTTAATTTTAATGCTGAGGATCATATTCCTCATACTTCTATGGGTGGTTGACGTTATCTTATGATGTTTAATGATAATCATTCTAGATTTATATGGGTTTACCTCGTGTCAATAAATCTAAATGGCCTTCCGTAAACTTATCAGTTTACAAATATTATTGTTATTTAGTCTTCTCATAAAATCAAAATATTTTGGATTAACAAGAAATGAAATACGAAGAAATCACTCTCATCCAATTCTTATCCTAAATTGAAATAGTAGTTTAAAAATCTTATCCTAGAATGTCATAAAAAATGGACATGTAGAAGGAAAACAAACATATTATAAAATTGTTTATAATCTTTTTGATCCTCTTTATCTTATTATGAAACCTTTTGGAAAGTAACTACTCTTACTATTCTTTACACAATCAATCAAACTCCTCCTGCAATTGGTAATATTTTTCCTATGACATCTATATAACTGCCCTTTAAAATATCATATTTTTGAAGTATTTGGTTGTGCTTAGTTCATTGTTCTTTAATTCACAAAAATATTAAACTAGAGCTAAGAGCATGACTAGGATATGGTGTTGAACATAAGGAATTATTGTAAAGATCTTCTTTTTAAATACTTTTGAATTTTTTTGTGATATTACTTTTTTACCATCCTTTTTTATTGACAAACTTACTACATATCTTCTCTCTAATCCCAATATTCAATTTTTTATAATGAAATTTCTGTAAGTGATAACTGTTTTAGTATAAACAATCTTCTTCTTCTCCTGAAGAATCTCTTCAAACTGTGGAACCTATTAATAACTTCACTTTTAATTTCTCGTACTACATTTGCTTCACCTCTTACACATTGATGGTCTATCAGTATAAGTCAATCCTCTATTCTTCTTTATAATTATGTATACTCTACCATTTTACTTTATGAGCTTTGCATATTCCATGAGTCTAGCTCTAATCCCTCATAGTATAAAGCAATTATAAAAAAGTTTCAAGCATTTATTGATTAATATACCCGAATTTGATTAAATTCCAATATGATAAGTTGATGATTGAATGTACATATATATAAAACATTAAGCCTCGTTTAGATATTCTATCAAACATAAAGTCAAACTTGTCACAAAAGACTTTACACAAAAATATAACATCGATTATGAAAAGATTTTGGTTCTAGTAGCTCATCCTGCTTTTATTCGTAGTCTCATTGCCATAGTCATTAGAAAGAAATGAAAATTATTTTAAATAAATGTTAAGAATGTTTTTTTCAATAGGGATTTATTTGAAAAGGTGTAGATGCAACCACTTTTAATCATAATTATCAGCCTAACAAGGGGTTTCAAATACAAAAGGCTCTTTATGATCTTGAGCAAATATCACAAATTTTAGTTGTCTAAATTCAACAATATTACCTAGGAACACTCCTCCTTTATGTTAATAACATGATTATTACTGATGAAGTTTTAACACATTTTTATATCAAAGCTTTCCTTAATTAATTATTTGACATGAAGGATGATTCTTAAACTTTTTATTAGTTTTGAAGTTTCATATGATCAATTTGGATATTATTTGACTTACTATGATATCGAGCTTAGTTTTTCGGCAAGTCTCACAATTCTGAAATTGTACACACTCCTATAAAATATAATGTACTCAATTTGCGATGCTACTCTTCTTGATAATAGTGCTTTTTTATTGACGGTTAAAAATTTTATTTATCTCATGCCACTCGATCAAACATTACCCATATAATTTCTATACCCCAGATATTACTCATGTTGGTCATTTGTAATTTATATTCGACACATTTGTTGGTACTTAATGTTGTGAAAATTGGTCGGATTAGAGCAGGTTCGCGGCTAAAATTAGACTGGGAGAATAGTAATGAACACACAGATTTTACGTGGAAAACCCCTAAATAATCTTACAAAGCGTGGGTGGAACTCAAATCTGGTAAGAAGATCAAGTATTTGTGCTCAGATAATGGAGGTGAATATACTGGGAAAGAATTTGATGAATTCTGCAAGCAAGAAGGCATCAAAAGGCAGTTCACTACGACATACACTCCTCAACAAAATAGAGTGGCAGAGCGGATGAACAGAACTTTGTTGGAAAAAGCCAAAGCAATGTTGAGAACTGCAAGCTTAGAGAAAAAATTCTGGGCAGAAGCAGTCAATACTGCCTGTTATGTGGTGAATCGATCTCCATCAACTGCAATTGAGTTGAAGATACCAATGTAGATGTGGACTGATAAACCAGTAGATTATTCCAACCTCCATATATTTGGAAGTCCGGCCTATGTGATGTTTAATACCCAAGAAACTACAAAGTTGGATCCAAAATTCAGAAGATGCATTTTCTTAGGGTATGCTGAAGGTGTGAAGGGGTATCGTCTGTGGGATCCTACTGCCCACAAGATTGTTATCAGTAGGGATGTTATCTTCATAGAAGATAAGGATCAAGAGCAAGCAGAAAATGTAGGCACTGTACAAGAGAATCTAGAAACTAAATCAGTACATAGGGAAGTTGATCACAATGATTCTTCTGAAGTTGCACCAGAGCACGAGGAGCAAGAACCAGTTGAAGATGATGCTCAGAGACCAACTAGCATAAGAAGAGCACCGAGCTGGCACTCAGATTATATTATGGAGAGCAATATTGCATACTGTCTTTTAACTGAGGACGGAGAGCCATCAACTCTTCAAGAAGCAATGACTAGTTCAGATGCATCTCAGTGGATGGCAGCAATGCAGGAAGAAATTGAAGCTCTGCATAAAAATAAGACATGAGAGCTAGTATCACTACCGCAAGGAAGAAAGCCTATTGGAAATAAATGGGTTTACAAGATCAAGCGGAGTAGTGATGATCAAGTGGAGAGACTTCGTGCTAGATTAGTGATAAAAGCATATGCTCAGAAAGAAGGTATTGATTTTAATGAAATATTTTCTCCTGTGATTCGAATTCAATCCGAGTAGTTCTTGTATCCTTCATTGATGATTATTCCAGAAGATGCTGGATGTTTCCTATCAAGAGGAAGGCAGAAGTGCAACCAAGGTGGCTGTCAACCTTGGTGGGCAAGTTAGGCACCGATTTATTTGGTGCCTAACATGCCAAAAGGGTGACTGCCTTCTCCTGCCTATAAAAAGGCAGGAGTAGCATGAAGAAAGTGTAAGCAAACGGAGAGAACAAAAAGAAAAAGAGAGAAGTGAGGTGAGAGAGAAAAGAGAGACAAAAATATTCTGTATATTTTTGTGGGTCTAGTTTCTCCTTGTAATTCTCCAGTTTTCTCAATAGTAAAAGTCTTCTATCCTTGCTCGTAGTTTTTACCTTAATTTGGAGGTTTTTCACGTAAAATCTGTGTTCATTACTATTCTCCCAGTCCTATTTTAGCTGCGAATCTACTCTAATCCTGACAATTTTCACAACAAATGATATTAGAGCAAGGTCAGAAAATTACGACAAATATTTTGGCGTAATCTGTTCGGAGTTCCAGTGAGCACAGTGAAAGTCGATGAATAGTAACCAAAAGGTGACAACTATTCATTCATTTAATTTTGCATTATATTGTGCAGTTACTGTTATTCAGTACTATTCACATACATAGTACTATTCACATATATGGAAACTATTCATACGTATGAGTACTATTCATACATATAGGTACTATTCATACATACGAGTACTATTCACGTGAAATAGTGGGAGTTAAATTCTGTTCGTGATAGAAGCAATGACAGCAAAATTTGAGATTGAAAAGTTAAATGGGAATAATTTCTCATTGTGAAAGTTGAAGATAAAGGCAATCTTGAGGAAAGATAATTGTCTGGCGGCCATTAGTGAACGACCAGCTGGAGTCACAGATGAAAAATGGAACGAGATGGACGGGAATGCTGTAGCTAATCTTTACCTAGCTTTAGCTGATGGAGTATTATCCAGCATAGAAGAAAAGAAGACTGCGAAAGAAATATGAGATCACCTCACAAAATTGTACGAGGCCAAGTCACTCCACAACAAAATTTTTCTGAAGAGGAAACTATACACTTTACGCATGGCGGAATCCACTTCGGTGACGGAGCACTTAAATACTTTAAATACTCTATTTTTCTAACTCACATAATTGGGGCATACAATAGAGATAAGTGAACGTGCAGAACTTCTACTCTAAAGTCTACCAGATTCATATAATCAACTCATCATCATTTAACAAACAATATAGACACTCTAGTTTTCGACAATATTGCAGCTGCTATTCTGGAAGAAGAGAGACGACGCAAAAGTAAGGAAGACAGGCTGGCAACTTCGCAACAAGCAGAAGCCTTGGTGATGACGAGAGGAAGATCAATGGAACGTGGCTCAAGTGGGAGTCATAGTCATGGTAGATCAAAATCCAG
>JANTNU010000002.1:19963084-19982792 GCA_024752395.1 Erythroxylum havanense
AATTTGATGTAAAAAATGCATTCCTACATGGAGACCTGGAAGAAGAAGTTTATATGGAGATTCCTCCTGGTTTTGACGATGAAAGAACTCAAGGAAAGGTGTGCAGACTGAAAAAGGCTTTGTATGGATTGAAACAATCTCCGAGAGCTTGGTTTGACAGGTTCAGTAAAGCCATGATTTCCTTTGGATATCAACAAAGCAATGCTGATCATACCCTCTTTATGAGACACTATAAGGGTAAGATTACTCTTCTCATTGTTTATGTTGATGATATAGTGATGACAGGAGATGATAAAGAAGAAATGGCTCGTTTGAAGGAACTTTTGGCTCAGGAATTTGAGATCAAGGAGCTTGGAAGATTACAGTATTTCTTGGGAATTGAGGTTGCCAGATCAAAAAAGGGAATCTTCATTTCTCAAAGGAAGTACATTCTGGATCTTTTGGGTGAAACTGGTATGCTAGGATGTAAACCAGCAGAATCACCCATTGAAAGCAATCATAAGTTACAAGTCGGAACTGAAGCTCCAGTTGATAAAGGCAGATATCAAAGATTGGTTGGAAGGCTTATTTATCTCTCTCACACCAGACCAGACATTGCTTATGCAGTCAGTGTGGTGAGTCAATTTATGCATGACCCTAGAGAGTCTCATATGGAGGCTGTCTTTCGCATTTTGCGCTATTTAAAGTCAGCTCCAGGGAAAGGTCTTCTTTTCTCTAAACATGACCATCTTCGGATTGAAGCCTTTACAGATGCCGATTGGGCTGGGTCTCTAGATGATAGAAGATCCACTACTGGTTATTGCACCCTCGTAGGAGGGAACTTAGTCACTTGGAGGAGCAAGAAGCAGAGTGTAGTTGCTAGATCAAGTGCAGAAGCAGAATACAGAGCTATGGCTCAAGGTGTCTGTGAACTTTTATGGCTACAGAAATTAATGGTGGAGTTGAGGTTGGCTGGGAGAGACGAGTTATCCTTGTATTGTGATAACAAGGCTGCAATCAGTATTGCTCATAATCCTGTTCAACATGATAGGACAAAGCACATTGAAATTGATCGACACTTTATTAAAGAAAAGTTAACTGATGGTGTCTTGAGCTTACTTCATGTGACTTCTGAAAGACAGCTAGCTGACGTGTTTACAAAAGGGCTCAACAGTCGGACCTTTCATACTTTGATTTGCAAGTTGGGCATGTGTAATATCTTTGCACCAACTTGAGGGGGAGTGTTGACAGATTAGGAATAGATATTGTTGACAGATTAGGATTCCTTGTATAATTAGGATTCCTTATTCCTTGTATAATTAGGATAGTTTCTCCTATATATTCTAGTGTATACACCTTGTAAATTATGAGAAAGTGAATAAGAAAATCTTCAATTTTCTAAGAATTTGACATCCTGATGCCCTTGATCATAGAAATGTTTCATATTGTGTTGATCCTGAAGTAGCCTTGAGTGAGCTTCTAGCAAAATGGCGTCACGCTCCTCCAGGGCACTATTTACAGCATCCACGCAAGAAGAACCGGCTATGTAGTTTAGTAGGCACGAAAGATCTCAGCCATATACCACTCTAAAGGGTGTGGTGTAGAGAGAGGTGTGTCAAAATTCTGCCTATACAATCCAATCCACCCATTTTGAAACCAACGCAGATACATCTCAATGGTGTGGTTGGACAACCTAGATTTAGTTCTCTCATTGTGGGTGATAAGCCAAGGAGAATGCCAAGGTAGTCCCACTAAATCAAAAGAGTTCTTTACAAAAGAGGCTTGTGAATATGGCATCACAATGACTAACAAAGGATTTAGGCAACGCATGTAACATGAAAACATTCTCAAGGAAGACATTAGCAACAATAATGCCAGTGTAAAACTAAATGAAACAAGCATACTTCGACAATCTATCTACAACAACAAAGAGCACCATTTTGCCTAGAGATTTAGGAAACCCGTCTATAAAATCAATAGATATGTCGAACCAGACTTGTACTGGAATCTGACAGGGATAGAGTAAGCTTACAGGGTGAAGGTTTTCTGTTTTACTCTGCTGCTGAACCCCACAAGCTGCAACATAGTCTGCCATTGATGACAAAATCATGCTGAATTCGTTGAAGATTCTTTTGCATACCCTCGTGTGTGCTATCATGAACTGCTACAAGTATTGTTGGTAACAAAGGAGAGTAGGGAAGCAAGAAGACCTCCTCATTGAAAAGAATAAGGTCATCACAGTCTTACCACTGGACAGGCTAATCCCCGTGTTTAATTAGTGTTTGTAGCTACAACAAATCAGGGATGGTCTCCACTTATTGTTGCACGACATCAAAGATGTTGATCAAGGGTTAGCACAGGGCAAGAAGCTGACCATCTTCTAACAAAGCATCGATTGCTTAATTCAACTTGCCAGTTCGGTATTCAACTCTAAAATCAAATCCAAACAATTTGTTGACCCAGTGCTGATGAGGAGAGGTTGTCACAAGGAGCTATTTGAAGTTGAAATGAAGGATGCCAGTGTTGAACAACTTTGGTTAGCCCAAATGAGTTCATGCTCATAGGCTGGCAATTTATGGTCGCAATCTGCCATTTTTTGACCGAAGAATGTGATGGGATGGTCATCTTGTTAGATAATAGCTCCTACCCCACTACCAAAGGCATCACATTCCACAACAAACTCTTTCCCAAAGTCAAGTAATTGCAATACATGAGCTACTGAAAGTGCATTTTTTAGGCTAGACAAGGCGGCAACAACTTGCTCATTCCATTGAAAAGAGTTCTTGAGTAGATTCGTGAGACTCCGCAGACTGGGATGTTGCCTATTCTGTTACCGCTTGAATTTTCTTAGAATCAACTGCAACACCTGCACCAGTGGTACTATGCCCTAAATAGGTGTGTGACAGTAGACTAAATGGGAAAATCTCCATCCAGTAGGGTTGATGCAGCCCCTAACTATTCTCACTCAGATTTGGGCTGCCATATCGAAGGATTTCATTGACGGGTTGCCAAAGTTAGGGGCAGTATGTCTTATTGTGGTGGTAGACAAATTTTCTAAAATGACTCATTTTACTAGCACATCCTTATACTGTCATCATTATGGCTCGCACTTTTGAGAGGATTTTAGATTGCATGGCCTTCCATAATCAACTGTGAGTGATAGAGATAAAGTTTTCACGAGTACATTTTGGAGGGAGATGTTTAGATTATGTGAGACGAAATTGGCTTATTCATCCACAACCATCCGCAATCAGATGGTTAAACAAAGGTAGTGAATAAGACTATTCATATGTACTTAAGATGTTTTGAGAGGGATAGGCTGAGGAACTGGGTGGAATGGATTGCTTAGGCTGAATTTAACAAACACATCCATTATGCATTGCAAGCCACACCACTCCATGTGGTGTATTTTCGTGAACCCCTACGTCTATTGTCCTATGGTCATGGTGCCACTAAGTTAGATGTGCTAGATCAGGCCCTTTAGGAGCAGGATGAATTATTGGCTGAATTAAAGAGGCAGCCAATCTAGGCACAAGCAAGAATGAAGCAAATATATGACCTTCACCGTGGTGAGGTCATATTTATGGTGGAGGCATAGGTGTGGCTGAAATTACAACCCCACAGGCAATTATTAGTGATTCAATAGGATTCTCATAAACTAGCCCCTAATTCTTTCACGCTATTTTAGGTCGTGCAACAAATTGGCAACGTAGCTTATCATTTGACCTTGCCTTCAGGGAGTAAAATTCATGATGTGGTGAATGTTTCGCAACTTAAAGAATATAAGGGAGTTCCACCAACAACTTTGGTCCCTCTTTCTCCACTGCTAGAGGGCAAATCGGGTTTGATTCCTAGCGCAATTTTACAAGCTAGGCATGATAGGAGACAATGAGAGTTATTAGTGCAGTGTAGAATGAAGGAGGCTTCTTGGGAGTTTCTTGACAATTTCAAGAACATCTACCCTGCATGCGAGCTTGAGGACAAGGTCTTTGTCCAAAGGGAGAGTAATGATATTTGAGATGAATTTGTAGTAAGGAAATATACAAGGAGATAGTTAAGAGCTAATTGTGGAGGCTGAGATAGTTAAGAGCTAATTGCGGAGGCTGGTTAGGAAGTTTATCAGTTAACTGGATCGTTTCTGCAGTAGTTATCTTATTTAGGTACTAGTTACCTTATTTAGGAAGTCTATTATTTCCAAAAGTCTACTTTTAATAGGAGAATAAGTTAGCATATTCTTATGCTACTTTAATTCTTAAAAACTATATGTATTAAACCTACTTAAAGAGTAGGAGAGGAATAAGAAAAGGTTAGAATTTCATCGTACAAATCATTAGTAAAGGGCTTGTTAAGGGACGAGACTTTTAAGCCACTACCATAAGGTCTAGGAAGGGGAAGAACTACAACAAAGGTAAAGAGGGTTTTCCTATGAGTCATCCCGTGACTAAATCCACTCAAAAACACATATCAGGGTCTTCTGTTGACTTGCCAAGAGTTGCTTTCTTTTTATTTGTCCCACTGCTCTAATATTTCTTCCCATAATAGGTGTCCATAACATAAGGATTTAGATGTACAAAGTATCTAAAGCCCGCAAGATAACCCCATCATTTCAACTCAAACTATGATCCATTAAATAAATAGCACATAGAGAAACATTAAAAGCCTCCTACAAATAGCACATTACCTTTGTAAATAGATTACTCCTAGAATGGAAAGGCTGCCAAAACAAAGCATAAAGCACTTGATTAGATAACTAAAATGCTCAATCTGGATCAAAGTAACATGGTAAGACAATACATTGATCATGAGAAAGTCACCAAACATAGACTCAAAGACAGAAATGTCAAGCAAGGGAGTAAGCTCATGAGAATTTTGCTACAAACAACATAGCCAACCTGTACCTACCATGCTTCTGTCATGCATAGTGCAGAATGTCCATGTTAATAGTTTAGATCCTCTCAAAAAATAACAGAAAATAGAGCACAAACTGATAAAAGATATTAAGTGGAACACTGGCCTAAATATGTCTCAACAATCTATCATCCACTTGCTTCCAACATCAATTTTAACGCATAAACATTGGCTGGGATGCACATAAACACACACATTGGATTCTTTTTCGCATATACACAACCTTGATGTATTGCTCTGTGGCATGGACTACAAAAAATATTCATCTTACACTAATAGAAGCAAGTAGGTTAATAGGTTTTTCTGCTACTATGTATGCATGCTTGTCTATGAAATCTCCTTCCCACCAATTTGATTGGAACATGTTGATGGATTTGTGCACAACGAAATGATCTAACAAGTTTAATTCATAATCCACTGTTCGAGTATATCAAACATGGAGTCAAGGCATTCAATAATATTGGCAGAAGAATGATTCGTTGCATAAATATCTAATGGTGGCTAGAAAATGCCCAAGAAAATTGCATCTACAAGGATAATTTCTTGATATATGATTGAAAAAGTAACAAAATAACAAGAACCGTTAGAATGATTGAATATCTTCAAAAAATAGAAACAAAAAAATCAAAGCTTATCTTTTCAACAAGCAAACATTACGATATCAGTACTTACGGCTTCAGTACATCCCAGAAGAAGACACATCAAAGCTTTCCATTGTAGAAATGCTTCAAGTGACTGGCCCATCTGTACAATTTTCAAATCTAAGACATCTTTTGAGGACTATAAAAAGTGAAGCATCACATTGTTTCTCTCCATACCAGAAATGCAATATAGGCAAATTGCAATTCCCCAAGAAGCATGTCTTCAGAACCACCATAATCATTTGTTAAAATGCTTTCTAGTAACTCTGACTGGACATATCATTAAGGTATTTTATTAACAAAAAAAATGTGAAGAAAATCCATGTTTATCAAGAATCAATTACAAAGGTAGCATCAATAATACTGACCTTGTCAAGATTCAAGGAAGAGAGTCTTTCTGCTTCAATGCCTCTACGTTTAACGACACGAGGAATTGAAGTATAATAACATCCTTTCATCTTAGACTTATCAACAGATGTAGAGGTCGAAAACTTACTGTTCCTCAATTGCTCATCTAGAGCTTTCTCTACAGCTGTTTTGGCATTTGTTTTAACCATCTCAGACTCGCATGTAACCGTGATTTCTCCTCCAAGGGGTTCTGTGCATTAAACAAACAATCCAGAATGAAGAAATTGTGCAGAATTAACCACAAATAAAAGTTCAATATGCTTTTGAAGTTGAAGGAAGCACATGTAAAATGTCATAATGGAAAAGCAAAGAGCATGTCACATGGCATTATGCGACACAGTGGCAACTAAAAGGTCCCTTCATGTAGGGTCTTTGTTCTTTTCACCAAGTAGCCGAAAAAACATCATGTAGAATCTTTGTTCTTTTCACCAAGTAGAAGACTTTACCCATATGACGAACATATTGACAATTGATTGCCATCAACATAAATATGAAGCATACTCCATAAAAGGAGAAGCTTGAATTACAAAAGTTGAACAACACCTAAAATCAAAACCTCTACTGTTCTGTTACAAAGCTGATAGATACCAAGTGCAATAGTGAAGAGTAGTAAGAAAAAAGTAGGAATAGCTGGAAATAATAGATGCAAGAATCTCAACAAATATTATTCCCGACAAGAATGCTCGTATGGAGTGGACTGACTCCCAACAATAGTTGCAAAGTGGGATATTTACAATATCCCAATACTTTTTGAGATAAGATAAAATAGCAGAAGACAAAAATAGGGATAACAGAACCTAAAAATATGGATGTAATCACAACTAACAAATTCCTATTCTAAAAGTTGTGGAGTGTTGGCATGTCTACTCCTTGAATAAGTCAGCAAAGGTGGTGTTATATCATCAATTGTCCTCAAGGTAAAAATCCCAGCCAACTTGCTTCTTTTAGAGTGCCATCATGCCATTAAACTAGGAGCTCAAGAATAGATTTCCCCCTTCTTTGACCCATCGATGACGCAAGATTGTAGAAGGTGACAAAGTTAGCTCCCAATCTAAATTAATGGGTAAATATGGTGGCATAGGGGGTGTACACAATCCATAAGCAGGTCGTTATAAGGAACATAGGAAATAGGGTGAGTATGGGCAGGTTCGGGCAATTTCAATTCATATGCAATAGGTCCCACTCATTTGATAATTTTGTAAAGCCCAAAGAATCGAGGAGATAACTTTTGATATCTTCGCTTGGTAAGCGAATGCTAGCGGTATGGTTGCAACCTTACAATGACTAGATCACCCTCATTAAATTGCAGCTCATGCCTTTTAGAATTAGCTTGAGCTTTCATTCAAGATTCTGCTCTAAGCAAATGCTATTTTAAATTTTTTAGCATATCATCTCTATCTATAAGATGCTCTTCAAGTTTAGGAATGTGAGTCTCACCATGGACATAAATGGATGGTTGAAGACTCTCATGCATAGACCAACTTGAAAGTGGAGTTATTGAAAGAGGTGTGAAAACTGGTATTTAATGAATATTAAGCCCAATGAAGGTACTTGTGCCACAAACATGATTGCTCACTAGCAAAACATCTTACATAAGTTTCTAGGCATCTATTAACTACCTCTGTTTGGCCATCTATTTGTGAATGATAGGTGGTGCTCTTGGTGAGGTGAGCTTGGCTATGCTTGAAAAGTTCCTGCTAAAAGGAGCCAACAAAGACAACATCTCTATCCGAAACAATTAATTTTGGTATGCCATGTAGGTGTAAAATCTCCCTGCAAAAAATAAAGGCAACACTTTTTGTAGTATATGGGTAAGATAGAGGATGAAGTGAGAATACTTGTTAAGACGATCCACCACCACTAATACTGTGTCATAACCACCAGATTTAGGAATTCTAGTAATGAAATCAATAGAAATTTCCTCCCACATCTGGTTTGGTATAGGCAAAGGTTGTAGTAGTCCCACGAGCACTAACACTTTGTATTTGGACTGTTGACAAATCATACAATCCCCAACCCAAGTTTTGATCTCTTGTCTCATTTTAGGCCAAAAAATGTTGCTGTCAAACACTTCAATGTCTTCAAATAGCCTCCATGTCCTACTATGAGACTTTGGTAGGATTCAGCCAAAAAATTTTCCTCAAGAGAAGAAAGATTATGAATCAACAAGTGGTCTTTATAATAAAGTCTTTGATATGCTATGTGGAAATTTGGATGGGTGGATAAGTCTTTGGACAAATCAGCCATGATGTCCCTCATATACAGGTACTATTGCAACGCATCCTGCAAATACAAAAAATCCACAAAAAAGGGATAACCAATGATAATAATTCAGCTTGTTGGAGGACATCTAAATTGAGCATTTGTGCCTCTATTTTTGGCACCTTTCTTACATACAATAAAAAAAATCAAATGGAAGTAATTTGATGAGAAGGTGTTGTTGTCCAGTGGTAGCGAGTCATTGATCCAGCAAGAATTTGAGATTGCATTGGTCAATTTTCACAAAAACATAGTTTCCCAACAAATAATGTCTCCATTTTTGTAAAGCCAATGCTAATGCAAGCAATTATCTGTCATAAGCGGTTTTAATCAATTAGAGAATGAAGACCCTTGCTGAAATACGCACTTGGGTGACCTTCCTGTAGAAGAATGGAGCCTATCCCACTAGAGGAATCATCACATCCCACGGTAAATGGCTTGCTGAAATTTGGTAATTGCATGACTAGAGTAGTGGTGATTGCTCTTTGGAGATTATGGAAGTCCTCCGGTGCTTGAGACGAACAAAATCCACTCTTATTAGTGAGTTCTATCAATGGTCTAGCAACAGCCCCATAATTTTTAACAAAACAACTATAATAGCATGTGAATCCTAAAACACACATAATTCTTTGACATTAGATGGGGCAGGCCAAGTTATAACAAATTGTATCTTTTCTAGCTCCATCCTTACACCTTCAACAAATACATGATGTCCCCAGAAGGAAGTTTGTGACTGACCAAAAAGGCATTTAAAGGCCTTTGCATAGAATTGATGGTTATGTAAGAGCTAACATTGTTTGTAATTGCCTCTAATGTTGTTGGATATCCTTGCTAAACACTATGATGTCATCAAAAAAAATACTAAGATGAATTCGTCCAAACGAGACTTGAAGAGGCCATTCATAGCTAATTGAAATGTGGATGGGGTAGTAGTAAGGTCAAACAACATTACAATCAATTCAAAGTGCCAGGAGTGTGTCCAAAATGCTATTTTTGGATATCCGCGAGATGAACCTGTATCTGATGGTATCCAGATAGACAATCAATTTTTGAGAAGACAGTTGCTCCATGTAATTAATCTAAAAGTTCATTGACAATTGGAATTGGGTATTTGTCATGAATTGTAATTTGATTCAACCTCTGATAGTCCACACACATACGCCAAGAATTTTCTTTCTTCTTAATCAAGAGTACAGGGCTGGCAAATGGACTCTGACTAGGACATATGAATCCTATATGCAGTAAACCTTCCACTTGTTTTTCAAGCTTGAGCTTTTGTGAGTGTGGGTATCTATAAGGTCTAATGTCTAGTGAGTAAGAGTTTGGTTGTAATGGTGTGGAATGAAAGTGATTGCAAAAGGGTGGCAATGAAGTTGGTTCTTGAAAGATTGAAGCGAATTGGTGAAGTTCTTGAAGAGCTAGATGGTGAAATTTTTCTCTGTCTGTGGGTTTGGTTTCTTCGGCTGGGTAATAAAAGGAAGCTTCAGCTAATGGTTTATGAGGCACTCCTTAAAGCTTGTATTTACTTCCATTCAGTCTAAAAATTAGAAACATCTCATTCCAATTGGCTTGGAATGTGTTGAAAAAAGCCAGTCACTTGATAACAAATATCAAATCAACACCTCCAATGAGAAATGGGTAGTAATCTTGCATAATTTGTGAGCCTAGTAACTCAACCACTACATGATAGCATATTTGGTCACACCAAATGAAATCACCATTCCCAATTTGCATATCGCAAGAAGGGATGGATCGAGATTAGAGATTGAGTTCCTTTACCACCTACTCGGACACAAAATTATGCATAGAACCACTAACAATTAGAATCAATACCTTTCAACCTATGAGAGGGTCTTGTAATTTCATAGTGGTTCCCGTCGTTTTCCCCAAGATGGCATGGAAAGATATTTCTACAAAATCCTCCATGGTTGTTTTGGGTAGGGGTTCCTCTACTTCCTCTGCTCTCCCTTCATCCTCTATGAGCTCCATTATTACAATAGCTAGATATTTGCAAATAGCCCTTTTTCTCTTCAATTTTGCATCTCTACATCCCATATTCAGCCATTTAGAGGAATCACAAATGGGTTCCAAGACTGCAAGCACACTGGGTAAGAAATAGGTGCACTCTACGATGAAGAATAGATTCACGAATTCGAAGAATTTAGAGTAGATAGGATACAATTTTACACGCTAGAAGAGTGATCGGGTCGACCCACTTGAGCCCAGTTTGTTTTCGTATTCCCGTGAGTTGTTTAGGCCTTAGTTTTACTCCAAATCTAGACTACAAGCCTTATATCCACTACAAGGCTTATGGATCCTAACATCAGATTTAATTCTTCCTTCAGCCCACTAATAAAAGCACCCAAGGCTTATGAATCCTAACATCAGATCCCCTTCCAAATACATTGCCACAATGTCAACAATTACATCATCAAGTGTTTAATAATAAAAGAATCCAACCTCAAGGGGCTCCAACATGTGGAAGATTACTGAATTGAACCTTGAGTGCTGCTACTTCTGCCACCAAAATATCGAGTGTAATTTGGACGTAACATTAGATAATTGTTGAAGGATCAAATTCAAGTTTTGACTAGTTTCTAGATCA
The DNA here is from genome assembly GCA_024752395.1 of Erythroxylum havanense. Taxonomy (NCBI): domain Eukaryota; kingdom Viridiplantae; phylum Streptophyta; class Magnoliopsida; order Malpighiales; family Erythroxylaceae; genus Erythroxylum; species Erythroxylum havanense. The sequence goes on from JANTNU010000002.1 coordinate 19,973,885, forward strand.
CTAGTTGACACAATGGAACATGTTTGCACTATGGTGATAAACTAGGCTCTGACTCCAAAAATGATAGCTACCAAGTGCAGTAGTGAAGAGCAATAAGAAAAAAGTAGGAAGAGCTGGAAATAATAGAGGCAAGAATCTTATCGACTATTATTCCCAACAAGAGTGCCCGTATAGAGTGGACTGACTCACAGCAACAGTTGCAATTACAAAAACATAACAGACCTACTTAAATAAGTGGGATATTTATAAAATCCCAATATTATTTGGGATAAGCTAAAATAATATAACACAAAAATAGGGAAAATAAACATAAAAATATGGATGTAATCACAACTAGCAAATTCCGATTCTAAAAGTTGTTAACTACTGGATTCTGAAAGTTGTTGAGCGTTGGCATGTCTCCTCCTTGAATAAGTCAGCAAACATATTGACAATTGATCTTTGTTCTTTTCACCAAGTAGAAGACTTTATGTATATGACAAACATATTGACGGTTGATTGCTAACAACATAAATATGAAGCATCCTCCTTAAGAGGAGAAGCTTGAATTACCAAAGTTGAACAACACCTAAAATCAAAACCTCTTTACTGTTATGTTACAAAGCCAGACAAGGGGTGGAATTAACAAACATAGCCAGTGAACATTCTCGTACAGATCAATCCTTTCCTTATTTAGTTTTATAAAGAGCAATAAGGACAGTCTATATAGCTTGCTTACAAAGAACATGTCTCATAAACAAAAGAAGAAGAGAAATCCTAGTATATCTCAATAATGTTGGATAAATCTAGAGAAAAAGAAAAAGAACCCTTCAAGATTGAAAAATATAGACTTTGAAACTAATAGTCAATTCAGAAAAGAGAGCAATTCAAAGAAAAGGCAAAATCAAAAGATCAAACTGCTAAAGGATGAAAAAGAATGGTAATAGCTAAAATTGGGAAATGTTGAGCTCATTAAGTAGCCAAATTACCAATTCGTTCAATGATCTCCTTGTTGAGGTAATTGGATAAGCATTTCCATTCTCCATATTGACTTAAATTATAAGGACCAAGATGCCTGTCAAACTCTAAACTTTTAACTCCTTGACGAAATCTCTCTTCCTGGATGTACAACAATACAAGAGGAAAAACAAGCATACAAAAAGTAAGTTAATAACTTAAACGTCAGTAAAAAATTATTTCATATAATTTTTTTTATACAAAGGATTTAATGTTTGCCCATTGTTTTATCTATAGGAAGTTGTAATTTATAAGACATCTGAGAGCTTTCAAACAAGAATAACAATTGTCTACAAGAAATTTCATTCATTACTAAATGGGATTAAAAATAACCAAAAGTTTTCTTATCATATAAAAGTTGAGCTATTGCTTTATCAAGCCTGAATTTCCTCCAATCATATACCTTTAGTTCATTAATAAATGAAGGGAATTTATTCTTTCCCTCATCTCAAGGCCTTAGTTTTACTCCAACCAACTTTCTAGCTTCTATTCTCATTTTTTTGTTCGCAATTCCTGCTAGTCTGCATTTTCTCTTGTTCATTTACTTACGTAACTTTATTTCAATTATGACTGATAAAATTTATACACAATGTGAAATAAAACTACAATGAACTCACTTGTATAATGTATATTATAAGGCTAATGTTTGTAGTAACCACATGACATTGGTAACGCTAATTCATCCAACAATACTATATAACAAGCATGAAGCTAATACTGCTAAGGAGTGGAAGTCGTAGTAATTGGATTGCAATATAACAAGTACCAAAGTAGACAACACATATAAACCACAAATAGTTAAATCTTTTAGTATGTCAACTTGATCAGGCTTCTCAATGAAACAAAAGATGGTGGAACAGTAGACCTCAAGTTACTTGAAAATATATTCACTTAAAAAAAGATGGTAGCTTGTTTAATTTTTAAATCTTCAACATCAAAAGGTAAGTACCAAACTTTGTCTAAACATATAATGACCCAGTTGAAGTATAATTAATCGTTTTACATAAAGTAAGAAATAGATAAGAGAAAAAGGAATAGTATGAAAAGGGGAAAGTTGGGAAAGTTTTTGTAGTCCATGTGACCCTTGGCATTTATTTTGGAGGAATTGTGCATTTGTGCCTAAGAAGTGGAGTAGATTAGTAGCGTGGACATGACAGCAAAGTCTCAGATAATACTGCTATTTGAGAGAAAATGTGTTTGGTACCACCTATGGCTTTGATATAAATTTCCAATTAACAAGTACAGATAATTAAGTGCATATCACCGCAGGTATTATTAGTTTCCAGAGAAAAAAAAAAAGGAATATGCAATTGGGAAACTAAATTTATGAATAGTTAAATAGAGTCAAACCTCTTCCTCTAATACTTTCACAAGCTGTTCTTGTTGTTGATCCCACTGACGAATAATCACCTGATCTCATCACAGATGCATAGAAAGATCAGTCCCAGGCTTCAAGGCATTTATGCTGTCATAACCACTATGTTAAGCTGATACCATGACACAATTTTCTTAAGTTGACTATCGGCGTAAAATAACTGTAAGTGAGATCGTTGAACTAGCGAGTTGAAGCTATCTTTTTTTTTTTTAAAGAAATTAGAAACAATTAACAGAATCAAATAAACCACATACCTCGGAGGGACCAACATCAATAAAAAAGCCAGTAATTGGTGAGAAGTCCTTGCCATCTCTGTACAGAAAAGAAGATTGAGAAGTGGACTTAAAATGTGAATGAAGAATAAATATGTTGTATACAATCCATCTAAAGGGACAGTCATACGACGAATGTATAGCTATGGTGGCCTCGTCGAGCAAGAACCACGGAAAAGTTTATAAAATGTGCTTCGATGACTTCAAAGACGAGGGAAGTAAGAATGACCGGTATGAAAGTGAAAGTTAAAAAGCTAAATAAAGTGAAAATGGGCGAGAACTAAAAACAGTCCATAAAGATTTTGAGTTGAGGATACCATTTGACACAAGTCCACGCAAAATTAAACAAAGAGAAGCAACAAACCCGGTGGAAGAGCTATAATATACAAAATGAGGACCAGGAGGAATCATCTTAATCCCCATAAAAGCGGGACCAACTGTGAACACCTGAAGCATAACTAACTATTATTATACGCATTCAAAAACACCGAGAGGTAAAAACTGGAAGAAAAAGAAGAAGAACCTGAGTGTCAAGCGCGACGAGTGTATACTGAGGGACGTCGAGAAGGAGAAGAGTAGCGCCGCGCTTCACCAGCTCCAAGGCCGTTTCAGGGTCCATTATGAAGAAGAAGCAGAAGTATTTTGGTAATTTTTGCGGGAATGCAAACCTTGCGTTTGTGTTAGCTCCAGGCTGCAATTTGAGTTTCTCTTTCTCCTCGCAATCCAGTATTCAATGCAAAGCTTGCGTTTGTGTCAGCTCCAGAGTGCAATTCCAGAATTCTCTGGGCACTGGCGGGCGCCTCCTTTTTATTTACTTAAATTCGGTTATTTTCTTTTCTTAATATTTTCATAAATAAAGGCTGCTGCTTGTTCTTTGCGGGGATGAACCCGACTCTCAATTACAACCATAAATAACAGTAAAATTTTGATTTTCAAGTACTTCATACAAATAATGATAAGAATAGATTATTATAACTTAATATTTTTTCTCATTATATATATTTTTTTGTTTATGTTAAGATATATGTTATATATCTAAGTAATTAATTTTGGCATTTTGACACTCTTTATTAATTGAACCTATAAGATATTATATATCTAAACAATTAATTTTGGCATTTTTTATTAATTGAACCTATAAGATATTAATTAGATGATGATAAATAACCAATAATCCTTATTTGACTTGGATTCAAAAAGATATTTTAGACAATGTTCTAAATGTTATAGAATCATATCTTAAATAGATGTGTATCTTAAGAAGATGTGTGATGAATTACGTTGATGTGTAACTGAAGGGCATCGCTAGAATTTCCTTGTGAATTAATTGATTTTTGTATTAAAAAATTGAGGTATGCAATTTTTGGATATGTTAGACCTACTGTTGATAGCTTTGTTGTGTATTGTGAGTGTTTTGAGTGGAATGTGTGTGTATTGAAGTCAAGTGTGTGCAATCCATATTGTGCGTGGGAGTGAAAACCTCTTGGTGATGTTGGGAACATTAGTTTTGTTGTATCGATGGTGAATTACAAAACTTGCATTGAGAAGTCTATAGGCATGTAACAGTAAAGATCTTGTTAGAGTTATTTTCGAATGTGGGCAGGTGGTTTAACGATAAACTGATTTCAGGTGTGAGATATCTTGGTGTGTTGATTGATGGGTTGTTATTGTGACTGTGGGTGTCCTATACAGTTGCGTTGACATCTAGATGTGGGCTACATGTTTATGTGTTTTTTGTGGTGTATTCTTTGCTTGACTGATAGCAATTAAAGATGTACAATGTGTGCTTTCTGATTGGGAGATTCACAGTTTCTATATTAATTGTGTGAGGGTTGCTCACGCTGGACAGTCATCTATGTGGAGTGGCTCACAGTTGGACTAATTGGTATGTTGCGTATGACTTCTATCGTGGGTTGTTTAGTGACTGTACAACAGTAACTTTGTTCTGCGTTTTGCAGGTATGCGAACAACTTTAAGATCTCTTTTGGAGGAGCTAAACCCATAGGGAAGTTGTTCTATTTGAATGTCAAATGTGTTTAGATTTTGTTATTAATTTTTTTAAACACTTGAGTCTTTTATTTATTATTTTTCAATTAATAGATTATTGAGATAAATCCTCTGTGGAAGTTAAAATAAGTCAGTCTTGTTATCGGGTATGAAAATCTTTCACAGTAAGTCAGGTTGAGAGATAGTGTCAAGGGTTGAGTAATATCGACTCAGTAAAGTCTTAGGTAAATCTATTATACTTCGATGAAAGTAATTAAGTTCGGTGAGGGTCCTGCAGACATAAGCAAGGTGCGTTAACAAATCTCAGTGTTGATTTATTTTTGTTGCCCTTTAATTCTTCTGATTTTTTATTATGTCGTAATCTTGAAAAGTTTGCGAAACTACTACACCCTATTAGATTTTTCAATTAGTATCAAAACAGGTCACCAAGTTAGAACTTGGTAGCGAGTAAGGACAGATCCGAATTTTGTGAACATGGCTACAAGAGAGGGTGTATTAATCATCAGACCACCACTATTGGATGGCTCTAACTATCCTATATGGAAATCACAGATGGGAGTCTTCATCCAAGCTCAAGGTACAAAAGCTTGACATTCAACAGTACATAGGTGAACGCATCCGATGATTACTGACGATAAAGGAGAGGCAGTTCAAAAAGATCCATCTAAATGGACAAGTGTCGAAGAAGAAAGTGCACTTGAAAACTCACAAGCAATGCATGCATTTTTTAGTGTTGTTGATGAAGGATGCTTCTCAATGATATCAACCTGTGAATCGGCTAAAGAAGCGTGGGTTGCTTTGCAGACTACTCATAAAGGGTCCAAATCTATGATAGCGTCAAAATTACAAATGTTAGCTGTGAGGTTTGAAAAATTAAAAATGGATGAAAATGAGACAATTAGGGACTTTCATGCACGATATAGCATATCAGACACATCAACTCGGGAAGAAAATTCCAATATGAAACTAGTCAAGAAGACGTTGAGATTACTATCTCCAAGATTTATTCTAAAAATTACAACAATCGAGGAGGCTCATGACATCAATGACTTGTTGTTGGAGAAGGTAATTAAAATTCTTACCAATTTCAAAATGAATTTGTTGAGGGAAAAATAAGAAAAGAACAAAGGATTGACACTACAAGCTGAAATTGGAAAAGGCATAAATGATATAGAAGATGAATATGATGAGAATGAGGATATGGAATTATTGATAAGAAATTTGAAAAATGATTAAAGAAAGTGAAGAAGGATAGATCCGATTTTATGCAAAATGGTGGGAGCTCATCAAATAGTAATTTCAAACAACAAGGAAAAACTCAAAAAGGTAGAAAAAAGTGAAGAATTCAATGTTATAAGTGTCAAGGCTTCGGACATGTGCAAACGGAATGTGCTAACACTTTAAAGAAGAGAAAATGGAAGTCTTATACAAGCACATGGAGTGAGAATGAATCCGGAAGTGAGTATGATAGTGAAGAAGAAGCTGTGAATAGTTCTACGTTAATAACTTTGTACAACAAAAGTCTAGTTACTTGTTTAACAGTAACTGACAAGGAAGTAACTAAAGATGAAAAAGTGAGTAAATTGAAAAATTTTGGAAAAAACGCAAACGATTCATCTCAAAGCTCAATCTCAGATTATGATAGTGATGACAGTACTTCAGATGATAAAAAGGAAGGTATTTATGAAGCCTATGAGTTAATGAATAGTAAATGGGTCCAAACATATAAGAAAAATAAGAAGTTGAAAGGGGAAAACTCTTCCATGAAGAATATAATTCAAGATCTAGAGAAGTTGTTGTTGTCTACATTAGATAAGCTTAGTGAAACAAAATTAAAGTTGGTCAATACAGAAAAAGGAATAAGAATGTTTAATGGAGGTACCGAAAAGCTAGAAAAGTTTTGAAAATTGGTAAGGCTAAAAAAGACCTTCAAGGCATTGGCTGTAGAGGTGAATGTTCCAAGTCGAATGATGAGAAAATTGGTGCAGCCAGATCTGTCAAAGAAGAAATCTCACAGAAAAATTGGAGGCTCATACCTATATGTCATTTTTATGGAGTAACTGGGCACATAAGACCGAAATGTTACAAGTTGTTGCAAATGATGTTTCAAATGGGTCAAAATTAAAAATCTTGGTATTTTCTATTAAATTTCGAGTAGTAGCTCATGGTACTGAAGTACACTTGGATTAGAAAGGGTATTACAAGCACAAAGATGTTGTGAAGGAAAAACAAGAAATTGTTTAAATTCACAGTTAGTTATTGCTTGTGAAGAAACTGTTCAGACAAAGGATAAGTCAGTTACTTCAGAAAAGAAACCAATGACAAAGGTAATATGACAAGGAATAAGGCTAGGTTTGAATTTCTTCGAGGGGCATAGGAATTGTGTGCTTTACATTTTTGAAGTATAGTTTGATGTTATTTATTAACAAAAGGGATTTGTCTTCTTTGGTTTTTCTTTAGTTTTTATGTCGCCACTATGGTCTCATCTTTTTAATAGTTTGCATTTTGGCTTCTATTTGGCTCCACCGAAGACCCATCCTCATTTTGGACTTATCTCTCGGGCTTTCTTCATTTTGACACTGTTTTGGACTTATCTCTCAAGCTTTCTTCATTTTGGACTTATCTCTCGGGCTTTCTTCATTTTGACACTGTTTTGTCCCAAAGGGGAGACATTATTTTTAGTGATTGTTTAATTCAGGGGGGATTTCAATATATGCATGACTAGTCTTTTTGTTTTTAGCTATTTTTTGTCCCAATGGGGAGAAATTTGGATGATTGGATAATTGCGATGTTCTTTAAAACTTGATGTTTGATTAAGGGAGAGTTTTTTTTATGAAAAGGTAAATAATATATTGAACAACATCATATATACAATGATCTTTGGGGCATACCTCGATCAAGACAGTAATCCAAAAAAAATACAACCCATACCCCGATACATCCGAAAAGAGGCTATATCCAAAAATACATCAAACTCCCCAATACATCTAAAGTTTCAAAAAGTAATAAGATCCATGGGATACAATCTATATAAGATTCTATATATAATTGTTTTAATAGCATTCTTGGTCTTCTATATGATGTATATGATACACATGAATGCAAGTCTAGCGGCTTTACTTCTAATACGTGCTTTAGTGTAGTCTTTTAGGATCCATGTGGTGGCACTAGCTATAGGGGACATGGATTGAGTGCAACATCCCACTACCATAAGGCAAATACCCGAACACCCGAAGGACATTCAAGTACATACCTTATGATAATGGTATGTTGGAGTAAAATGTATCCGACTTACACATGGCAATCCAACCTACACATGGCATCATCTAACACACTCAAGTCACTATATTTTAAAAACCATTCAAATCCATTCATTCATAAAGCTTACATTGTTACCACTAAAAACTATTTACAAAACTTATACAGATTTTTAGCAAAACTACAAAAATACTGCTAAAGCACTTCTGGTGTCAGCTGACAGACCTCTGAGCCATAACTCTATCCAAAAGATTCCTTAAGTCCCGTCTAAGGAACTAGATCTCCTGACTCGTACCTGAAAAGTCACATTGCAATTTTTGATGAGTTTTGCAAACTCAATGAGTGAACCATCATTGATGAATTCACCAGATCATAGCACACATCACATATTACACAAACATTCATAAACAGATACATATATGATTCAAAACTCACACAATAGAGTATAACATTCAATCATTGCCAAACAGATCATATATATAAACAAATACATATGCATATGAGACTCCCATTCGTTCTTATTGTTGTGACTGAATGCCTATCACATACTTATACAAATGCTGGCCCATAAGGCTCGGTCAGAACATAATCACGAAGCATAGCTCTATGTGCACACACATATATCACGGAGCAAAGCTCTACGTGGAAGCGCTTCATACTGGCAATTCAAGTCACAACGCCTTTATTTGAGCATGTATTTTATGTAATGCATCAAACTGAATATGGCATGTATCACAATCACATATAATGCTCAACAAAACTCATAATCATCGGACCTAAGTCTGACATTCAACTTTCGTTAAGAATTCACAAAACATTCAGAATAACGTTCAGAATTCCATAGCAAACAAAGTCACAATCAAAGCACTTCCAATACATTCCCTAATATTGATCTCCTCGGACAATTGAAGTCTGGAATTCAAAATCAAATTGCAAGCAATATAACAATATTGGAAGCTTAAACAAATCAAATTAAATCAATCCTAGGAAATCATCTAGG
>JANTNU010000002.1:19982892-20006780 GCA_024752395.1 Erythroxylum havanense
TTTTAATCATATTTAACAATTCAATTGTACCCGAAAATGTCAAGGAATGCATGTACAATCATATAAATGTGCAAAAAATGTGCATGTCACAATTAATAATGCATGATGTTCATTTTCCTAATTTCTCATCAAATTATCAAAATTCACAATTCTAGCCCTAGCATGGGTAACGGGATGTTACTTTGAGTCATTCCTAGCCATATTCTAATTGCTTGCCAAACTTCACCTGTAAGAGAGCATTTAAAGAAAAGATGTTCTGTAGTTTCTAATTCAACATTACACAAGATATATTTTCTGTTTATCTCTAAGAAGAGTTGGTTGTCTTTTGTAGGAAGTCTGTTCCGGAGGCTGAACCATGTTATGAAGGAGAATTTCAGAGGAATGTATTTCTTCCATATGAATGTAATCCACGGCCTTTTGTTTTGCTTTACTCTCAATAGCTCATAATTTCTGCGGTGAAGGAGTGCTTTTACACACATCTTCTGCATGCCATTTTCCACTCCCCTATGCCCTCCCAGTTTTTCCACCAATGCATCCCAAATTGAGGCTACTTTTTTCAACAATGGTGAGTCACGTCTATGTAGTTTCTAATCCCAAACTGATGTATTCTTCAAATACATCTCATGAATCCATCTTACCCATAGCGAGTCTGCCTTAGCATGAATGTTCCATAGCATTTTGGCTAGTAATGCCAAATTCTATAGCTTGCAATTTTTCAACCTTAGTCCCCCTTCCTCAACTAGAGCACAAATGTTTTCCCATACAACTCTATAATGTCTACCTCCCCATAAAAACACTCTGCAGATGGAGGTTATCTTCTTCAGAATGGTAGTTGGAATAGGGAAAGCTTGGAGCCAAAAAGAGAGCAACCCTTGAATAATAGTCTTGATAAGCTCAATTCTGCCCATATAAAATAATGTCTGAGTTAATATAAGCTTCAACAAATTCAATAAGTACAGAATATTGAGCCACCGAAACTTTCACTGGTGCTAGAGGGACACCTAAATATCTGACAAAAAAGTCACCTATTGGGTACTCCACCATTTGTAAGATACTATACCTCTCATATTCGTGTACCCTTGCTAGGTATATGCTTGACTTTGACACATTTACCTTCAGCCTTGCTGCTTAATTCAATTTATCCAACACTTCTACTAGAATGCCTATGGATGTTTGATCTCCACTTAAAAATAGCATAAGGTCATCCGCAAAAAAAAAATGTGTTATTCCAAGCAGTTTACACTTCGGTGGAAGTAAAACTGAGGACTCCCTGTTCTAATTTTCAACAATCGAGAGAGATACTCCATACTAAGTAGGAATAAAGTGGGTGACACTGGATCACCTTGCCTCAAGCCCTTTCTACCTTTGAACATCTCGTGCAATGATCCATTTATTGAAATCGATTAGGAAGGCGTTTGAAAACATTCCATAATCCACCGAATAAACATTGTTGGAAACCCCAAACCTTTCATCATATCCTCTAGGAACTCTTATATTGTGTCATAGGCTTTCGTAATATCAAGTTTGATCATACATCTCGGTGAGATCCTCTTCCTAGTATATCCCCTTAATAGTTACTGTACTAGAAAGACATTGTCAAGCATGTTTCTCCCCGACACAAAAGTTACTTAAGCTGGATCAACGAGTTTCCCCACATCTTTCACCATTCTCTCATTCAAAATCTTTGTGATCACCTTGTAAGTGACATTCAGGCAAGCTATAGGTCTAATGTCAGTTACCCTTGGCGCTATTTTTGTTTTCGAAATCAATGTGATAATTGTATGGTTAATCTGCTTCAACATTTGACCATTTGCAAAGAATTCCTTCATGGCTGCAATTAAATCTGATCCCACCTGATCCCCCTCTTTTTAAAGAAAGCAATTGTATATACGTCCGGCCCTAGGGCTTTGTCATCCCCTATGTCAAGTAATGCCTGCTTGATCTCATCATTCATGATCAAAGCAATCAATGATTCCTAATTTTCCAAGGCCAATACCACACCATTTCTAATCACATCAATGTCTAATCTTTCTCGAGTGGATGAAGTCCCAATAAGCCCTTTATAATAGCTTACAACACACTCGGCTACTTCTTCTATTGATGATGTTTCTGCTCCATCCTCCTTTCTAATAGAGGAAATTGCATTTTTCCTACCTCTCTTCTAAACTACTGCATAAAAATATCTAGTGCTTTTATTAGCTTCCATCAAGTGCTTGCATTTACCTTTTGCTGGTAAAATTCGCTCTCTGCATCTTGCATGAACCCCACCTTCTTCCTTCTAATATTCACCTGATGTTGCAACTCTTAATCATCGTGTTTACTTAGTGCAGCCTTATGTGCAGCTTGGAAATCCTGTTGAGCCTTCTTGACTTTGCTTGAGATGTGGTCATAAACTTCTAAATTCAAAACTTTCAGTGGGGTCTTTAGAGCCTTCAATTTCGCACACAAAATATATTGTACTTGTAACATCTCTTTCCCATATTAAGAGTTAGAGCCCAAAAATATAGTACATGTGAGATCAAAGAGAGATTAAAAAAACTACATTTTCATGCTCATGCATAATGTTAGCATACACACATGTGAATTTGAATTTTTGCACACATTAAAATGACTATATGTGCATTCGTTGACATTCTGGGTATAATTGATTATAAATGTGCTTATATGAGAATTGTGAATTAATTGTATTGAAAACCAAATTGGAGAAGTATAAATAGTTGGATTAGAATTTTGGTGAATTTTAGGAGAAATTTTTGAAAAATGTTAGGTTTACTGGGCTAGGAAAAATGTCACTTGGCAAATAAATTGATGAATGAAAATAGAAATAATAATTCAATGATATCGAAGAAATTTCATAGATGACTTTGGATTTATAGAAAAAATGATATTGAAAATTTGGAGATAATTAAAGTAAAAATTTGGGAGACAAATGGATTTATTATTAAGAGTTATGTAGTAGCATAAGTGAAAGACATTAGTATTTATTTTATGTGGTAAGTGTCGTGACATGTGTCATGACACTTACCAAGATTTTTAACCCACATTTGTTTTTGTCTATGGAAAGACCATCTTTATTTTGTCATGTCTTTCATTTTCACAAAACACTCTCATCTTCTTCATCTATTTTTCTTTCATACACGATGCTCTCATAACCCACCCATCAAGGTTGAGCTTTTGTATCATCCTTCACCTTACCACTTCAACACTTTGTCATGTTCTTTATGTTGATAAAAACCTAACCAATTCCACCTTAAAGAGGTGATGATCGAATGATGCTTGGAGGCTAGGGTTATTTGAAGATGTGAAGAAGCTTTAGAGCTAAACATGTAAGTTAAGCTTTGTTCTTCATGGGTGGTCTAAATACGATAGATGGTCATATAAGAGTAAAATATATGTGCAGAAAATTGATAATGAATGGGTACATGTATATGTTCTGTTTTAGGGTTAATGATCAAATATCAACCATAATTTGCTTGTGATTAAAATTGAACTGAAATGGAAGTATGAATGAAGAGGAAATAAGCTAGAAGTGATAGACTAAGTAAAAGAGATTAACTAAGATGAAAATGATGATGAAGAGTGTTAGAAAATGTACAGATGCAGTGTTTTCACTAAACATGCATCTATATTTTTTCCATATCTTGGTCTGTAGACATCAAAATGGGATAATTTTAAGTTCAAATTAAGATAGAGACATATGACTATATTTTTTAGGAAGAAATCAAAGTTGAATTCTGTCTCAAAGAGTTTCAAAATTTAGCGCGAAGTTGAGTTTGTGGATTCTATAATGGTTTGGAATAGTCTATAGTGTTTTTAGCATAACTTTCAGAATATCAAACCAAATTGCATAAAATTGATTTCATTTGAAACTTACGACATAAAGGAACAATTTTTTAGAAGAGTGTTTTACCTAAATCCTTCATTTTTTTGGGTCAAAAATTCCATGATAGTGTGACCCGAAGGTCTGTTTTGGAGAAGAAGAGACTTTATAGCACTTGAATTTGGAAGAAAAAAAGAGGGATTCTTATGCATGATTGTGACTTTTTGGAGAAATCCAGAAAAACACGATAGCACGATCATGACTTTTTTGATCCAATTTGAATCGTGACATTGAATGCTTGCTAAAGTGGACTGATGTGAATATCTTTCACTCTTTTGGTCATAACTTCTTCTCCCAAACTTCAAATGACATGAGACTTGAACCATTGGACTCGTAACTCATTGATATTCATATTCACAAAAATTTATAACCATATAAAACCATTCTAGAGAGATTTATTGATGAATTTGGGTCGGAATTGATGAGGAGTTCTGAAAAATGATAACTGGAGTATTTTCACTGAATATGCTTCGGTATTTTAGACATAACTTGTTATGTAGATATCCAAATGGAATGATTCTTAATTTAAATTAAAATAGAGAAATAGGGTTACAATTTTTATAAAGAAATAAAATTTCAATTCTGTCTCCATAGTTCCAGAATCTGACTTGAAGTTGGGTATAGAATATTGTTATAGTTAAGGAATGGTTTGAATTATTTGGAGTATAACTTTTAGAATATTAAACCAAATTGAATGATCTTGGTATTATTAGAAACATAAGCAAATATAGAACATGTTATTAGAAGAAAGTTTTACCAAATTACCTCATTTGCATTGTCTAATTGGTCATGGAAAATAGACCCAAAGGTCTGAAATTTTGGAGAATTTATAAGAAAGAATGAGAATTTGGATATTGTATGATCATATAATGTTAGAATAACAATAGTGAATGAATTGTTGGTATTAAATTGTCAAGGACATGTGTATAATGGAGATGAAGGAGTTCATATGATTGTGGTTGTGATTCAAAGGAAATGAGTAATGAGTACCAAGTTAAAGTTACAGTGAATGAGAATTTGATTTTTATGAGAGCAAATAATGCTAAAAATGAAATGACGAGTAATTAAGTTATAAAATGAGAATGTGGATAAGATATTAAATTTGATAATATACTCAGAATTGTCAAGAACATGCACTGTACATAGTCCGTATATACATTTGTGCATAAATAAATGCTTATAATTGTGCAAAGTTATTAATGTGTGTGTGCAATGTGTGTATTGCATAATTTTGATATGCAGGATAAATGTAGACGTTTCCAGATTATGGAAACTAATGCTAATCTGGAGCGTACTATAAGTAGACCTAGATGGTCTCATTTCATTGTTTGTTCTGTTTTAAATTTTTGTATTGATTGATCACTGAATGACTATATGAATGTGATTGATTGTGTTGATTTCCGGACAGGAGGTCCGATGAATGTGATGTATGAATGAAATATTGTAGTGCTCATTGAATGTGAATTGGATCGAATAAGTATTTTCTCGACTTAAGTGTTAAATGCCAGACTAAGGTCCAATGACAATGTGAATGAGATGTGATAGTGAATATGATTGTGTGCTATTAAGCACTTTCAATCGACTGAATATTGTGATGCATTTCATTACATGAATGCATGAAACATAATAGCAGTTGTGACTAGAGTAGCCACCGATTAGAGTTTAAAGTTCAACGAGTGAAAAAGAGCATCGAGCTCAAAAGTGATTAAAAACCTAAGGTTCATTATGTAAAATGAGCCTTGTATCTCCCAAGTGGATAAGAAACAGTTAGTATTAAGCTCGACATCTAACGGATACAGACAATTTAGGCACTCGGTCACAACAAAGTAACAAATAAAAATTGAGTCTCATGTGCACTGCATATGCATAATATGAATGATTAAATTGTATTGAATGTGAAATGTGAAATGATGTGAATGTGAATTATATGTTATGTGATTAGGTGAGCCATCGATGATGGTCACTCATTGAGTTCACAAAACTCATCCAAAATTTGCAAATATTTTTCAAGATCAAAAGAATACTCTACTAGTTAAACGGGTGTATACCTCTTGCATGCAAGTTAGCGATAGAGATCAAGATTAGTTCACGTTTGCATTGTATTTCTTTATTTTCGTGCTAAACTATATATTCCGCAAATTTTTGTATCATATGTATTTCAATAGTTCGGTATGTAATAACTTTTGAAATTGGAAATGTTTTGTATTTAAATTTAGGCCCAAGTGACTAGTGAAATTTTGATGAGTTATGTACTGGTTGTAACTTTGTGTTTGAAAATGTTTATGCATAAAATGGATCCAAATTTGATTACTGATTTTTGCATACGCGTATGTGTATATTGTTTTTCAAAAGAATAAAAACAAATTTGTACTGAGTTTTTGAGTGGTTGATCGTTCTAGCATGCCACCATTGTGAGATTCACACTTGAAAATCACTCAGGATGTCGTGTACGTGTCTCAAGAGGGTGGGGTGCTACAGTGCTAACCTTTCTTTCCATGTCTCAAGTATTGACAACTATGTCCAGAAAACTAGGATGATTGATCCACATGTTGAAGAATTTGAAAGGTTTGTTACCTTGGAATTCCTGCTGTTTGAAGTTACTATAATGGGGTATTGATCTGAATGTGTTGGAAGTAAGTTGAACAATTCAAACCCAATGCTCCCTATGCAGGATTTATGAGAACCCTATCTTATTTTGCCTATAGATTGTTTTTATTCCATGTGAAGAACTCCTCTCTATACGGAGCATCTTCTAATCACAAAGTCATTCGAAAATCTTGTATGTCTTTAAACAAGTAGGCAGAGGGTGGTTGACAACCTAGTCTTTCACTAGCAACACAAACATAATTGAAATCCCCCATTAGTATCAATGGCATCAAAGGATCCGAAGCCTACTCTATCAGAAGCTGCCATAACTCTCTTCTTTTATTCACACCAACCTATACACACATGTCACCAAGAATTGTATTAGAGATGTTCGGCACTTCACACTACAGTGAACAAATTGTTCTCTCTGCACCAACACATGGCATTGACAAAAGAAAGGGTTTCCAAGCAATAGTAATTCTTCCTCCTATAATAGAACTAAAATTATGACTATATTCCCATCCCTGGAACTTATTTGTCATCATGATACCCAAACCTTCTAGAGATAATTTTGTTTCAAGAACGCAAGCAAATTTACAGTTGTGTTGTCTTATAAGGTTGACAACACCATGTTATCTCGAAGCATTATTTAGGCCTCGAATGTTCTAGCACAACATCTTTATTTTCTAATTAGGGAGGGTCTCCCCCTCCTGATCTCTTTGTTCCTTCAACAGTACACTTTTCCTTCACTTCACTATTTACACCCGCATTGGCTTGCACATTATCTCCTTTAATCATTCCTCGGTTGGATGTCATCACAACTTTACCTGTGTTGTTGTTTATATAGTTTTGCACCTTCTGCCATTCACTTTCACTAACTAGTCTTGGATCCCTTCGGGTGTATAAGTTTAGGTCCCCTTGTTTCATTTTTTGCCTCACTGTTCAGATTAGTTACCTTTCTCCCTTCTGTCTGTGTTTGTTGTCTATATTCCTAATCTAGGTTTGTCACATTCTTTGATCCTAAATGGCCTCTTATTTGTTCAGGAATCTCTACTTCTATCCCCTACTTGGTTTGATTCTTAGAGCCTCCATTCTCATTGACTTCACCTTTATCTAGTGAGTCGTCATTTGTTATGCCTCCCACTGTTGTAGTTTCCTAAGGATGCATCTTATTGATTCTTCTTATGGCTTTACATTCAAAAGGGTTATGCCTGAATTGCTTGCAATGGCAACAATGGCTTGGGAAAGTCTCGAAGATCAACATTTGAGTGTATCTTCCACCCTCCAACATCTTAATATCAAAACTAGTCACTGGTTTTTTTTTATACATCCACTTCGACCAAAATTCTTCCATGCCCGATTCTTGATTTCTTACTTGTTATCTTGTCTGTGCAAATTAGTTTTCTGACTCGGGATCCTAACATGGACAATCTTTTTCATTCCACAACTCCAAAGAGACATTTGGAGATTGCAACCAAATTGGGACTTCCATGAAATCTTGGTAATTAAAGACAAATCCTTAAGTGAGTTTTTCCAGCAGCATGGTCTTCCCATATAGGACGTATGACCCCTCTGCCAACACATTCAGCTGGTCTTCTTCTGCATCAAATTGGAAACAATCCAACCTCGGTAATGCGACAGTATTCAACATTGTATTCCCCATTTTGCAATCAACTGTTCCAGTGCTTTCATTCCCGGGAATCTCCCCATAAAGCATCCTACAAGGCAAAAACCCCATTTTTGTTCAATTGGTATGATGTCCTCTTCCTTCATAGTTACTTCATCATCAACCTATATATATTCCAATTGCATCCCTTGTTTCAGCTCTTGGTTGTTTCTAAATAGATTGACATACGAAGCCTTATTTTTTCCTTCTCCAGTGTTTGCGTAAACTGGAGTTGGCATTTTGTCGAACACCTTCTGTGCGGGCTCATCCTCTTCTGAACCAATGGAGTCTGTTGAGTCTACACTCCCCATATCAATATCCTCATCTCCCTATGGATGCATCCTCATCTCCCAGCTCTTCACTACACAACACACCAGTACCCTCTTTTTTTTCAATTATTCAATATCTTACCTTCCTTTTTCTGGAAACCCGACTGCTCTTGTTCTTAAACCCTACCTTGTTGTATTGTTCTTCTTGCCCCAACTTTGTTTACTCCCGAAATCATGTTCACTACTCTCACCTCTACATTCCCCTGAGGCCTACCTTTTTGTGTTTCTCTTGTCGCGCCCTCCTTGTTTGCTTTCGAGGCCAGATGCAATCTATCCCTTGCATTGTTCTTCGCATTAGCTATTTGCATCGTAGGGATGTTCGACGCACTAACCTTTTGCACTTCCTCCTCGTCATTGACTTGATTTCCCATAGATTGCTTTTGAGGACTCACTACTTGTAAATCCATTACACAGTCAGTTGTAATGTCTCTCCCTTTATGCTTTTTCTTTCTCATGCCTCTGAACCGAGGAGCTTGGTAAGGTTTAACCCTGAACTAGATCTTGAATGATATCTCTTTCTATTGTAACACACTAATTCGATGCAGAATCAAGCCAAAGAGAAGAGTGTTGCTTGCCGTAAGGTGTGCCGTGCCTTGGATAAAAATCTCCAAGGATAAGAGCACTCACATCCAAGCACTTAAAGGGGATTATTTGTCATATAAATTGTGAATTTAATACTTATATGTCCAATTATGTTTTTTAACGGGAGTTTCATATTTGTGACAAACAATGTTAAGAAGGAGGAGATTGTTAGGGTATATGTTATATATCTAAGTAATTAATTTTGACATTCTTTATTAATTGGACCTATAAGATATTAAGTGGATGATGATAGCTAACCAATAATCCTTGTTTGACTTGGATTCAAAAAGTTATTTTGGATAATTTTTAAAATGTTATAGAATCCTATCTTGAATAGATGTGTATCATGAGAAGATGTGTGGTGGATTATGTTGATGTGTGATTATAGGGCATCGCTAGAATTTCCTTGTGAATTAATTGACTTCTTTAAAAAAAATTGAGGTATTGAATTTTTGGGCATGTGAGACCTACTACTGATGGCTTTGGTGTGTATTATGAGTGCTTTGAGTTGAATGTGTGTGTATTGAAGTCAAGTGTGCACAATCCATATTATGCATGGGAGTGAAGACCTCTTTGTGATGTTGGGAACATGGGTTTTGTCGTGTCCTTGGTGAATTAGAAAACTTGCACTGAGAGGTCTATAGGTGTGTAACAGTACAGATCTGCCGGAGTTATTTTCGAATGTGGGCAACTGGTTTAACGATGAACTGATTTCAGGTGTAAGATATCTTGGTGTGTTGATTGATGGGTTGTTATTATGGCTATGGGTGTCCTATACAGTTGCGTTGACATTTGTATGTGGACTGCATGTTTATGTATTTTTCGTGGTTTGTTCTTTGCTTGTCTGATAGCAATTAAAGGTGTCCAATGTGTGTTTTCTAACTGGGGTTGCTCAAGCTGGATAGTCATCCTTGTGGAGCGGCTCACGGTTGTACTGATTGGTGTGTTGCGTGTAACTTTTGTCGTGGGTTATTTGGTGACTGTGCAATCATAACTTTGTTCTGCATTTTGCATGAATCAATCTATAGTGTGTGAACAACTTTAAGATCTCTTTTGGAGGAGCTAAACTCATAGAGAGGTTGTTTTGTTTGAATCTCAAGTGTGTTCAGATTTTGTTATTAATTTTTTTAAAACACTTGAGTCTTTTATTCATTGTCTTTCAATTAATAGATTGTTGAGATAAATCCTCTGTAGAGGTTAATAAAAGTTGATCGTGTTATCGGGTATGAAAATATTTCACAAGAAATAAGATTGAGAAATAGTGTCAAGGGTTGAATGGTATGGACTCAATAGAGCCTTGGATAAATCTATTGTACTTCAGTCAAAGTAATTAAGCTGGATAAGGACCCCACAGATATAGATAAAGTGTGTCAAATTGCATTAATAAATTTCAGTGTTGATTTATGTTTTGTTGCACTTTAATTCTTATAATTTTTTATTATGTCGTAATCTTGAAAAGTTTGCGAAACTACTACACCCCTTAGAATTTTTCAGTTTATATATAGATTAAATAAAGGTTAAATAAATAATTTAAAATTAACAATTTAACTAATAATTATATATGAGAGTGAAAGGTGAAATATATTTTTTGTGATATATGGATTAACCTTATTTTATACATATACTAGTATTTTATTTAAAAAGTAATTGATATATTTGTAATACTAATATTTTAAAAATAATTATTATGACAAATAATAACTAATTGAAAATTTTACTGGTCTATTCTTAAAATTTATTATTGAAATACTTCTATTTATTTATTTATTTTTGTTGGTCATGCAATTAAGATTGAGCCTTCACATTAAGTTAAAATGTGAGTTCATATGATATTTTAAGTAAATTAGAGATTTATTTGATAAAAATATTAAAATCAAATGAGTATTTAGTGTCAAAGTTAAAACATTTAAATGGTTCTTTGTTCCTAAATCATATAAAATTTGATTAAAAATACTTAGGAACTGATTTAGGATCAATTATGTACTTCTCCTAATTATACATGTTAAACTATAGCAAAAATCAGGGTAGCATCCACTCAAAAGCTTTGAAATGTCTTACTCCATAAATGTCTTACTCCATAGCATAGGCATGCTTGATAAGTCTACCTCTCCACTAACTGGAGGTTATCACGTTTTCAATGCCCAGTTCAAGTGCCCTTTCTAGTCCATTCTCTATAAATCCGATACTGCAATAATTTCCTCTCTGATGGGAAGTTATGAGTAAACCAGCAGATGAGAAAGAAAGTATCGCTTGCTAGTTAGGTTGGTTCCATGGAAAAACTTGTGTGGAAAACCAAATTAACTTACCTCTGAAACCAAATTAACTTACCATCCTCTCAGAGGATCTGTCGGGGATTTGTTTCCCTAGACTAGTTTTGTAACCGGTGTAATCATTTTCTCTTTATACAAAAAAAAAAAACCATCCAACCTACATAGCGCATTCCATTTGTTGTTTCTCACTGGTCTCCCCCATGTATGACACCTCTCTGATACTTTGAATTTAAGAGGGTGCAATAACCCATTCACATCTTCAGTAAGAGCATTGCCTATTGTTTCTGTCTTATTTATCCCGCAGAGGTCCTTAAATCTAATACCCGATTTAAAGAATTACATGTTTCTCAATTTAATAAAATATCAACTCATCGTCGCCCCAAGACTTCATAGACATGTTAACCTACTTGACAAATCTATATATCTATAGATTCAAAATCGTTAAATAGATGAAGACCAATCTAATACAGATGGGCAGCGAGAAACAAAAATCCAGAGGGCAAACAGCATATTGAATTCACTGCACCTTATAGCATTTATGATAAATTTAACGTGTCAAGTTCAATTCATAAATACCCTGTGTTTTGACGGGGGATCTGGTTTAAACGTTTATCTCTCCACCAGCAACCAAGTGCCAGTCTCTCCGTAATACTCCCAATGCCTTGGTCTTTGGATGACGAAGAGAATCCAAACCCTATTATGCGTATAATGACTTTTTTTCCAAAAGCAATGCCATGAATACATCTGACTGACTTTTAAAGGGAGGATAGCTTAAGAAAACCAGCTTTGAAGCGCATCAAGCATCCCAGTTATGGTACAAATTAATTACTCAGTACTTGTGGGCCTGATATTTGATCTGTGGATGGCGAATGTCATCCTGACTTTGGACCAATCGAATCTCCAAGCTACTAGACTGAGGATCGTATCCAGCTCTTTTATAGTCAGTCAACGTTCTTTGCAGAAGCGCCTGCGAATGTAAAATTCCACAGTTAAGTCAGTTGCTACACAAACTCCATATTTGTCTTTTGCACCTTCTTTTTCGGGTGGTAAACAAGAGGACTAACACAACATCTCTTTGAAAGTATTATACATTTAACGTCAGGAAAGCTTGAGAACGTACCAAAGCTTATGCACACAACTGTACAAACAAAGTTATGTAAAATGACCGTACTTCTAGCATTCTCAAAGAGAGTTCAACAAATACCTGCAAGCTTGATACTGCTAGCTCTGCTGCCTTATCAAGGTTATCCGGGTATTTCTGGAAATAATCAGAGGAAACATAAATTCAAAATTTTTATAAGGCAGTCCCGATAAACTGAACACAGTATAAGTAAATTTCATTACATTACTCCATCCAAGTAGAAGTGCCGTCATTAGATCTCCTGTCCCCTGCCGCGTACATATGTTGGGAAACATAATGAGAGTTGATTAAATTGGCCGATTGTTTTGCATCAATTCAAAATTATGTGCTTATTTATTTTACTTGCAAGACAAAATAACACATTAAAGAGATAGATCATATGGTAATTATACATTGTCTCGAGATATAACAACATCCGATTGTATTCAACTTATCATATACAGTTATTGTACTTACAATGCAATAGCATTTCAGAGGTTTGCACTAAATATATTATCGGAAAAATGGGTCGAAAAGGACAAGTCCAGTAAAGGATAAACAAATGGCCCAGTTGTAAGGGTGTTCTCATTGAATTAACAGGCTGCATATTACAATCTGTATGAACGGAAACATTCAAATCTGTCTTGCCCTAGCAGCAAATGTGATGGCATTCCAGATTTAGGCTATATAGTTCACACCACAAAGAGATGGTATATAAAGATATAGAGTGACAGTTGAACAAACGAGTTCAAATGATCTAACAGCTGGCCATATTAGACACTTTACTGCAAGCTCTCAGCCATTACAATCAATAACCACAGTCAATTCTCCATTGTTACTGAGCCCAAACATATTATCAAATGATAATTGTACCAGAATACTGCAGTGATCCTATGGTTACATTAGCAGATTTATAGTATTTTGAAT
The DNA here is from genome assembly GCA_024752395.1 of Erythroxylum havanense. Taxonomy (NCBI): domain Eukaryota; kingdom Viridiplantae; phylum Streptophyta; class Magnoliopsida; order Malpighiales; family Erythroxylaceae; genus Erythroxylum; species Erythroxylum havanense. The sequence goes on from JANTNU010000002.1 coordinate 19,996,253, forward strand.
TGAAAAACTGCAACTGTTGATATAATTCCAAAGAAAGGAAACAAATTCATCAAACTAATAGCAGGAAAGTAACTTTTCTTCCATCTAATAATTCTATCATGAAGCATCCTCTAGTCGACACAAAATTCTATCACGAAGAATCATCTAATAATTCTATCATACACAAAAAATGATTGTTCACAAGCATAGCAACACAGAAGATAAACAAACTTGCAGAAAGCAAAAATTAAAAAAAAAAAAACCATTGCTTCCATTAGTCAAATTTATTCTCATTACATTAATATTGAGCAAGTTCTGTTAGTCAAAGAAATGTTGGTATACCGTGAAATATGCAGGAATTTTAGGTATCACAATCTTGAATTGCTCAGGAGAGTGTCCCTGTATAAGAAAATGGACACGTGAAAAAGATAAAAGGAAGAAAGCTCCAATCAAAAGCCAAATCATTACTCAAGATCCCAGAAACAAGTTCTTGCCTTTAGAACTGTAATGCAATCCGTGGGGAAAAATAAGCCTTGAGAATTCTAAAGATATGTTTACTGTTATAATTATTTTTCATAATTTGACAAAAAGGTGCAAGTTCATTAGTTTACTACCATTTACCAAGTGTAGTGTCCCCACAAATAGAATACAAGTACTCCGAACTCAGTTATAAAGTGGTTATTAAAATGTTAACTTTGTTAAATGCTGAACATTATAAGAAATGTCTATACATAAATGCCAATGAAGTTACTCAATTATAATCTTTTTCTCCTGAATATAGTTTTGAAAAATCAATTATCATAATTAAAGATTATGGCATTCGTCTAAATCCAAAAAACCATCAATTCCAACGAAAACTCATTCCCTATTGCGCTTATCTCAAATGCTTCAAAATATATATCAACTAAAAGTTTTGAAAAAATTCCTTGGCCACATACATATGCAATTCATGTCAACTGTTAAATAATAATATTTCCCTATGCTACAGTCAAGCCCTAATGGATATTTAAAGGAAGAGACATAGTCAAATTTCCAACTAGGAATTTTTAAGTTACTAGGCTTAAAATAACTTCAGACATTTATACAACAGAATAGGCTGACATAAAAATTTAGAAGCAAACAAAACTAAATCCAAAGAGGAAATCTTCTAATTCATGTCTATACACCCGAAATCATAGAGCTTACCTTCTCCTTTTGGTGACTGCCAATTAGAAGAAGATTGCCGTCGATATTAATGCTTGTGATCACAACCTAAAGTTCATCAAAAATTTATATATAAAAACAAATATGAGAAAACCAAAGCTGGGATGTGCAAAAAACGATCAGTTTCACCAGCAAATTAAGCGTTCCAAACTCAAGGTTAAATTTTGATAAGAGACATTCTAGATTTGTGAACCTTGACAAACATCTTTTGTCATTGCCTACAAAATATATGGTGTTGAAAATACCCACATATGAGTGTCCCACATCGGAGAAAGAGGAGAAAGAAGACTAACATATAAGCCTAATGAGATACTCCACCTATCACCAATTGATTTTAGGATGAAACCTCACGTGAGCTTGTATGTGATCTAACTTTCCTCTTTGTGTGGGCCCGTAGACCCGTTACAAATTTAACATATGGTATGAAAGAAATGCATTTCTAAACATTAAGTATTCAGTAAGCATTACCCATCATGCAATAAACATGTAAAATCCGAAAGGATTTAAGTTACAAGCCTTCTGTACTTAGGCAACCCAAAGTTGATGCGCTTAAAACATCAGAATAAATCAAGGAAAAAGTAGAAGCATGAGACCAAAAGGTGTTAAAAGATTCAAAGGTCCTTACAGTAGCTTGAAAATGCAAGTAATTAACAAACCTTTGAAGGGCCAGCATCATGAAGAATTGAACAAGCTTCCCGACCATCTTTTTCAGACACAATCCTGTAACAAGATTATAATTATATGCCAAATAATCAATATTGACAAAGGAAGTTAAAAATCTCCAATTGCAATCTTGCTAAAATTATAATCAGAAACAGATAATTGTTTTTATTTAGTTGTTGCACATTTTAGATAGAAGTTTTTCCATTCAACAATATACAGATTAAGCCCAGGCACGTAAGGACATTGAAAATCTCTATGATCTAGAGATGAAGTTACAATATATACATACGCAAAGAAACAATGACATGTTAAGAAACAAGAAAATAAAGGAGGGTAAGCCCCATAGAACAAAAAAACAAGAAAAGCTAATTATACACTGTTGAGAAGAAGAGGAAACCAGTTGTTCTTTATAATCTGCTAAACCAATTCAATTCAATGTTCAAACTAATCCCCTTGGACAACGTATGAATTCAATCAACTTAAAAAAGATAAAGATTTTAAAATCTAAAACCATGAATAAATTTCTAAAACTATGAAAGAAATCAGCAAGAAAAGCATATATAACTGGAGTTATCAGATATGTATGAGCATCTTTGGCAGGCAACTTTTTGACACCCACAACAATTTTTATTCAAGGCCCAGTATGCGTCTGATAATATCAGACCAGGTGGTTTCAGTTATCAACTATGTAATTCATCACAACTGCAAGAACAAGACGTTAAGTTGAAGATTTTTTTTACAGCACTCTGGAGGCCAAAGTTGTAACAATTCTTTTACTGAGCAACTTGCATGAAATTATATATTCTCAAGGCACATACTATTGCCGTCACAAACTCAAAAAGCTTTTTGATTCCATTAAACAGGACCCTTATGCTGGGGACGCTTCTATATGATTAAATAATAACCATGTGAGTGCATGTATAAATTTTAGGAGTAGAAAAGTAATCAATTTCTCTCATGATGCTGAGAAACTTTTATGAGACCCTTGGCAGAATCAGATTGCAGAAAGGAGAAGAAAACTAGTTTAAGAATAAGCAATCATAAACCTACAGAGATATGCTCAGCCATGTCTACTGTGAAGGTTCAAGTACCTTAACCCTGTCAATTGTTCTGCTTCAAATTGATTAGGGGTCAACATTGAAGCCACGGGAACAACCTAAAAATACAGAATATAACCAAACTGCATCATCCTTAAAACAAATTGAAGTTAGGTCACCCACCTTCCTGATCATGGAAATAAACAAACTCAATCTACTGTTTGAATGCATTAACCTCAAGTTGATTTGTGCAAATATTTACCCATTGGAATGCCAAAGCAAAATTTTGCCTAAATAATCTACAAGTTTAGTTATGATTGGGGGGAATGGGTGATATCGATGCCTGAATGTTAAAAAAAAGGCACCAAAACCTCTACAAGATGGCAAAAAACTACCAAATGGGATAATTAGAAGCTCACCTTCTCACGATATACTGAAACTAGTTCCGGTGGTACATAAAGCTTTCCTTCATCACCCAATACTGGATCACAAACTTGACAAGAAAAAATAAAAGCTTTTAACAAACAAGAGAAATAGATATGTGATATAGCAAGACAATTTCCTCAAATTCAGTTTTAGAAGAGAATTTAAAACCTTCAATGTTTCCCATACTAAAGTAAAGAAGACAGAAAGGAACTTCATATCTCATTCCAATACAACGAGTGAACTGTCTGCTACACTAATAATACATGCCTACTACATTAAACTAAGCTTAACACAAACATAAGACTAAGTAACTGTTGCAAATCTTCAGTTAAAGTTAACAAAGCTCTACCAGTCCTATATCAATGTTCTCAGAGAAACGATCAGCATACACATCCTTTATCCATAATGTGCAAACACCTATAATGAGGCTGGATGCAAAGGGTGTTTCTCAATTAATTTAGACCAAAATCAATGTTGTACACCCTCAACAGGAAAACAAGAGATTAGAATATCATTCAGAAAAATAGGAAGGACTGAATCATTATTTTCCATAAATTAATTAGTTATCATGAGTTTCTTGACGTGTCAACATTTGAGGCTTGTAGATTATCGACACTTGAAACCAACTATCACCAAACAACTAGCCCATCATCAGTTCTTTCAAGCACTTTATATGCAGTGCTAAAACAAGCAGAGCTACTAAATGAGTATGATTTTCACTTCTTCTAAGTATACAATATGAATCCCTTAGGCTCATACATAGATTATCCAACAAAACAGCTTACATCCATAAAAAGATGGTTACATAAACCCAAATTTCCAAAGGTCTAATTAATAGACTGAAAGTTATTTGAGAATGGCCTGACATAGCACAAGTAAACATAAACCGTAGAAGAATAAAGCGCACAACTTGAAAAGGCAGAAACCAAAATGTGTCCTCCTCACCATAGATTAGTTTAGGATTTATGGAGCGAAGTTTTCTAACAACCTCCAATACAGTGCTCAGAAATGACTCCGAACCAATATAACCTGCAAAAATTTTAAAAAAAAAATCTCAGGTATGTGAAGCACAAAAAGGGAAGTCATTCATGGATAGAGGTGCAATAGATATGTTGTTTGTTTAAAGCATTTAAGACCACTGAAATAATGTTGTGCTGCAGTACAAAACAGGCAACCTATTTAACCAGAAAGTTCATGATCAGACATCACCGAGATGTAATCAATAAGTTCATAGACCTAATTCAAATTTCCAAGATATCATATTGTTCTGCTTCAGTATGAACTTTTAGAAAACAACAGAAAGCTTTTTCACAAATAATGTAATAAAATCCTTTGCTTTTGAAGCTATCAAAAGATGCACCAATAGACAGAAACATGTCATAATTGTAGCACATACATTAAATTTCTTCTGAAGAAACAAAATGCACCGTCGTGAAACATACCAGTCAACAGATGAGTATAAAACAATAACTCATTAGCTTCAAGACCTTCTATTAAATCCCATAGTTGTTTTCCATTCAAAACCTGGCCCTTAAAGGTTGGGTATCCTGCCCATTATCAAGCAATAAGAAATGACCAACAGCTTTTACTAAGAAATGCCTGAACTTATACAGATTGACAGAAAGATCGCACCACATATCAGGCCTCAGAGTTGTGAGACTGTTTGAAGGAAGTAATATAAGCAGCTTGCCTGTATGGTTTGAGAACTGTACAGAATTGATTGGATCCACATCATAGCCCAATAGTTGGAGAGGAAAGACAGCTGATTTATTGCCAACATATCCCTAAGGAAAAATTAATAAACTTGTCATTGTCAAGACGGAAACACAATCTCAAATGAACCTAGAAATGTGCCAATAACAAAGATTAATATCAGATTTTACTCCACAAAGTTAGTTATTCAAAGAATACACCTTTTCTATAGTTACTGAACGTACTTGATTCAACTCAAAGTCATTTCTTTATATATTTAACATTTACCATTAGCATGAACAATAAAAGAAATATCGAATTTTACTCTTTTTAATCAGATTGTTTACTTTTATTGTAAGATTAAAGACCCTTAACAAACAGTAGAATTTAGAAGTGGGTTTATCATTCATCTCGCTCAAACACTCAGATTCTATTTCTTACCATCACAAACTGTATGCTGGTTGTAATCAATAAGATTATGACTCTGTTCACTAATATTGGCATGCACTTTGATCACTAATATTGGCATGCACTTTGAACATTCTTTTGTATGTAACTCATCATAAAACAATAAACTGCACCAATAGAACATTTGTAGCCAAATAAGAATATCTTAACCAAGAAAATTATGATAAATTGTGAAATTTAATAATCCAGTTTGTTATTGCGAACTTGAAAGTATATATTATTGCTAATACATTGATAAAGACTGAGATGCTCGAAATATATATGAGGAGCCAAATGGTAGTCTCATATTTTTCCTAAACTTTTTAGGATTGTTCAGCCATAGGAAGAAAAGGGAAAAAAAAAAAGACAGGAAAATGGTGAATCCATTCTACCGCATATGTTCATAAATGTTTAATTTTTGAACTAGTAATTGTTTCTCTTCCCGGCTTAATTCCTTAAGACTTAGCTTTTGCATTCCATAAAGACAAACCAAGACCAATTACACATTCATACAAAATAGAAAGTCAAGGTGACCTCAGAATAGAGAGAGAGAGAGAGAGAGAGACAAAGATTGAGAAAAGTATCTCTACTTTCAGTTTTATAAAGTCTATTGGTAATGTGCCTTTGTGCGTTTTCTTAAATTTTGCCATGCTTCAATTACATGCAAACAAGCCACGAGCGTAACAATATCATCAGTGGACCAGTCCATTATTGACCATTAAACGAGTTTGCCAGCCACTGGGCATTGAAAATCTGATATGAATTTGGTACAATCTATTCGTATCAGCAATTCAGCATTTAGATAGTGAACTCAGTAAACAACGAAGATACAAAAAGCAGAGAGTGGTAACAATATCAACTTCTCCACACAGCCAACAATGAAACCAAGACTTCCCTTTTCCGTAATTATGATTTGATGAAGCAATATGGACCTGAACTTAAAGCTTTCTTTTGATCACTTACAAATAAAATATCCCCGATACTCTGTCTCAACCTGGTTGGTTAACCACTAATCGTATTGATGACCAAAGGAAAATATAGATAACATCCAATTCCATGAAAATCAAAGGAAAACGTTTCATCGAAAATAATTAATTAAAAATTACAGCTTTTGAGAAAATGTCAACTAAACAGAAATAGAAAGAATACCTGAACAGTATGGGATTGGATGCTGAGAACACGACCAGTCTCAGACGGAAGAGCAAGGGACAGGATCGGAGGCACCATTGTCGACTTTCTGGAACTGATTGACCCAATCCAACGATGAAAATTCAAAGCCAAATAAACTAAATATAAAATGATGTTTAAGAAAAGAGATCTGACCGGAAAATCACACAACGAGGAGAGCTGGCAACTACGAGAGGATTGTAGCACATAAAAATGCGACTCTTCGAAAGAAAGCAGAGTTTTGAACTTTGAAGCCATTTTATGGTTACACCGCACATATATGAATGAAAACTGAAGACAAAGTGAGGATGACGTGGAACCACCAAAGTCCCGCTACAATTCATGGGAGTGGGGGGTAATTTCATAATTGGGACGAAGAGTGAGTACTGAGGTCGGCTTATTTTTTGAGGAAAAAGAGAAATTCCATTTAACTTTCACACTGCAATTTCGTTTGTAAGTCATTTATTTATTTATTTATTTTTGTTGAAAAGGAAACTACCAAGACATATTACAAAATAAGTTTTGGAGAAATTAATTCCCGATATATCCTTAAGGAGGAGACGGTGGCATCCTATAAGTGCGGTATCAAAATAAGTTATACCCACAATAAAAGATATAGCCTGAGTGGCAAGCCAGTTATCACTTTTGTTGCCCTCTCGGTAAACATGTCAATGAACAACAGTTCAATTGTGGTGAAACAGTTCGCAGATGCTCGTGATAATTGGGCATACCGCCTGCGTACAAGAATTTGAGGAAGAGAGGAGCTGATGCACTGCGGTCGAATTTACCTCCAACTCTATGTAGCGGGAGCCCCGACGCCAGACGAAGGGGAGCCCGGTATAAACATCCCAAGTTTTCGGAGTGCACTAACCGAGGTTTTGGGCAAAACAAGCAAGCCAATGTCCTGTGTTGTCGCGGATGAGGCCTCCTTATGTGCATCGGAACTTATGCCTTACACACGGTGTACTGTATGTGCGTGGGCCCGCATTTAGGTTATCCTTTGTCAAAAAGTTTGACTATAATTATTTTCAAAGGGCCGTATTGATGAAGGGCTTTGATTTTATAGTCAAAGCACGCGAACGTAGTCTAATATTTAATTACTTCCACACTTATTTTTAAATATTTTTTACAATTTGATTGAATATAAATATTCAAATTATTGTGTCCAGGACTTTGTTAATTGACTTTTGAATCAACAATGGACAACAGTTAAAACATTACTTTCAAAATGATATAATATTTTGTTAATCATTTCAATTATCTGAACATAATTTTGTGTCAAACTGAATTATAATTTCTTCAAATAAAAATAGATAGTAAAGAAGTTACACTTTAACCTCATATTTTTTTTAAAAAAATCGCAATTTTCAGATAAATTACGTGATAAAAAATAAGTTCAAAATTTTTAAGTGTGTTAAAATATGAATATGATTTTATTCAAAATTTAGCTAAGATAAGAAAATCATTCCAGGCTCACATGCCAAAGAACATATTATTGGTATCGCCAGTTGCATGTTATGGTTATGTAACCGTATCATCTGTACAACAAAATAAAATTAAAAGTTAATGTGACATATAAATTGTCATAAGTTCATAATATTCCATAAATGTATAACTTACTCGAGTCATAAAGCATTATAGGAACTTAAGCTTATGTCTTTCTTTAAGATTAACAATCTCTTTGCTTCAAATCGATTCTTTGTGCTCTCTATTAAAAAATTAAATAGAGATAAAGAAATATAGTTTGAATCACAACATTAAAATATGAAATTTTGATTCAAAAGTATGAAAATTTGATTCAAAAGTAATATACTACTCCATATATATGTCGACTTCCTTGCAGTTGTTCAAAACATACTAATGGGCAATTTTGAATTCATCTTTAGTGAATTCGATATATTTTCTGACACCAAGTAACCTAACTTTTTGGGAGAAAACTGAGAACCACCGTCTTGATCAAAATCAAAGTTACGTTTTGGTTTATTAAATCTTATGTCGACGTCATTTAAGTACATTAAACAAAATGTCAAGCATTAATTCGCTATATAAGCCTCTACAATAGATCCTTCAGGCGCTGAGCTCTATTACGTACATAACACTTAAGACAGAATAAAAACCTAAACAAAATATAAAACATTAACAATTGTTACTTATTATTAACTTTTTTAAAAAGTAGAAGTTAATATAAATTACCTTTCAATGGGGAACATCTATCGAAATTAAACCGGTCTAAAAAGTTTTATTTCGTATAGTAAATGAATTGCTAAATGCATCATAACATCAAAAAATGATAGGGGAATACTAGTTCAAGTTTACATATAATCAAAACTATGGTTTTTTTTTTCATTTTGTTAAGCTCTTCAACTTTAAGTATCTTACAACATAATTGTTTAAAAAACTCACCCAATTATCCCAAAGTTACACATCCTTCCGTAAACATCCTTGTATTCCAGCATGAAGTAATCATTATAGAAGTACATAACAATCATGGCTTTCAACTTTGATACTTTTCCCTCTTCAACATTCACACAACGAACTATATTAGATGCATACCCATTAGGAAATTTGACTTATTTAAAAAATTTACAAAAAGCTTGCTTCTCATTCTTTTGCCTTGTTGTAACAACAAAGTGGAATAATGTATGACCTATCATCTCTTCTTTCCAAATGCAAATCTTTTCTTATATTATGTCTGCCAAGTCTAATCTAACTTTAATTATGTCTTTCGATCTCCCATCAATTCGCATCACAGTTCCTAAAATATTCTCACAAATATTTATGTATCACATCAAGATTATGCCTCAATAATAATTTCTTTCCATATGGAAAAATGAAAAATATGCTTTTTTATACCAATTGAGCTCAACAACATTTCTCTTTTCCTTTCTATCACTTGAGTGCTTGTCAGGTGTAATATCACCCAAATGTGATAGTTGCATAACCACATCATCACTAGACAACTACAAAGGAGCTTCATCTAATTCTACTTTGCCATTAAACAATTTACTTCGTTGCCATCCATGCCTATGTTCCAAGTAAAGAAGATATGTCATATAATGTATTTTACTCCGTAGCCTTATTGAATAAGTTTGATGGTTACACGCAAGCTAGACCATATATCCTTTAGTGCTCCATCAAGACAAATTGCCATAAGCTGAAAAATCATCTATAGTCTATAAAACAGCTGCATGTATTATAAATGTTTCACCTTGAATAACATCAAAAGTTTCTAATCTAACCTCCTATAGATTGTTTAAGTCATCACTTAATGGTTGAATGTGTACATCGATATCCTTACCAAGAGAAGTAAGTCCTGGAATAAGCAAAGACATTAACATTAAATCAACCCATTATCTTCAATCTTTTTTTTTGCTGCAAATAATTTTCAATCATCTTACATAACAAATTAATACTTTTTTTATAAAATACAAAATTATTAGTAAGATGTTGGGTTACTTTCATTAAACAGATGCTGAGATGACGTTGTTTGTTTTTAACTTCGACACATTTGACGAAGAATTCATAATTCGTTATTATTCAGCTGAAGATTTGGCGACTGATTTACAAAGTCGTTGCTCCTTAAATGAATGTGATGTTGTTTCACTTAATTTGTTTACATGCCCTTCAATTTTGTGACAATACACAAGTAACAATTAGGCAACATAAGACAATATATATATATATTTGTCGTCTCACGCTGTGCTTCGTCTTATATTGCAACTTCGTCTTATGTTGAACTTTGTCTTATGTTGAACTTCGTCTTATGTTAAACTTCGTCTTATGTTGCCTAATTGTTACTTGTGTGTGTGTGTGTGTGTGTGTGTGTGTGTGTATATATATATATATATATTATCATAAATATTGAAGGAAATCACTTGTTAATATAAAAATCCAATATAATATGTAAATTACAC
>JANTNU010000002.1:20216927-20227796 GCA_024752395.1 Erythroxylum havanense
TTCAAAGTACGCATTTAGTTCACTCTTTTCACATGTGAGCATGTTATCGGATTGACAGTAGTGCGTAGCCAGTAACTGTGGACTGCCGAAGATTCGATTGAAAAGACAAACACCACCGTGGATATTGAGATCTGCAATTAATTGCGATTTTGATGATTGATTACTATTACTTAAGGTTTCTATCGTAAATTGCTAGGATTGAAATTATAAAAATCGATAAATATAGTTCAAAAAATAAACTTGAATAGCTTTGATAAAATATATATATATATATATATATCTTCACACCGTAATTAACAAGGATCTAAATAGCGGTTGCTTTTCTCGTCTTGTCTTAAATATCCTTCCCATACTCCCCGGATGAAATGCAAAGGTTGTAGAGACGAGCTACAATGTTGTACATCCTTGTTGTTGGATTCTCCTCAGAAAGATCCGAGAAAAGTGACGGAGGCAAATTATAAGGGTTCAGATGCTTCCACAAAATACTAGTAAGATATGTATTCAAAGCTTTAATTGATCTTTCATTTAAATTTGGACTAGTAAGAAGCAACTTTCCATTCAATGTCTTCAATTGGTTCAATCTGTTCCTGGATATTACGTTTTATAAAAGAAGGGCTGCTTTGTTAAGATAGAGGCCCAATGCTTATTTAAAAGATCACATCTCAATCTGTAAGTGTCATTTAAGGATGGAGTGGTTGGGTTTAGGCTCAGCATAACAATTCATGTATTTTCTCATGTCTTTAAATTTCCATAATCAAGGTCAATTTAGAACTTTTCGAAGTTAATTTTCATAATCAAATTACTTCTTTTAAATGAAAGATCATGAGGCGCTTGTCAAGATCCAAGAATCATCTGAGCCATCTGACGTGGCGAATACAAATGAGTCAGCAATTGCATTAAAGATTATATGTGGGGTTAGCTGCAATTTGGTTACATTTCTGTTAGCACGGTTTTATAAATAATTATAGGGTTGTACTGTAAAGGGTATGAGTTTTTTTTCTAGTTTTGGTTATGGCCATGCCTCTTCCCTCCTCTGGGTACTAGTGTACCAGATTTCTTTTCTCTCTCAACCCCTCTGTTTATGTCAATTTTTCTTGTATTGGCACTATTGTATTGTTGCTGACGCAGGAAATCTATCAAAAAAAACCTTTCTCCTTATTGTTTTCTGGTTATTATTGGTTTGGATCTTTACATTTGGTGCTCTAGTTTTTGACCTGTCTCCCATGGCTGACAATACTCGTATCTCCAAGCTTGATGCGGCAGTTTCCAAACTATAAGGTGACTTCACCACCCAGTCCACCGCCATGAACTCCCTTCAATCCACCGTATCTTCTTAAGATGCTACCCTGCTTGAGGTGAAAGACCAAATGGGTGATATTAGTAAACAACTCGCTCAAGTGAGTCAACTGTTGAAGAACAAAGCCCCGGTCGTAGACTTGTCCTCTCTTTCCGATAATCGTCGTCACCATTCTGATGGTTTTGTTTCTATACCTGATGTTCCTTTTCAACCCAAAGCTGCTTGCTTGGAACTCTCAAAGTTTGATGGCTCAGATCCAGACTCCTGGGTTTTTAATGTTAAAGATTTTTTCTCCTTTTACAACATTGAAGATACAATGCGAATCACTATGGTTGCCTGTCATTTTGAAGGCAAAGCACGGCGATGGTATCAATGAATGAAGTGCAACAGACAGTTATCATGCTAGGCTCACTTCACCAGAGCCTTGATTGAGGTTCAAACTCACTCATCTTGAGGAACCCCGAGGATTGCTTTCCAAATTGCAGCAAACATCCACGGTCGAGGATTACCAATCACGGTTTAAAGCTCTCTCCAACCAAATGACCGACTTTCCCTCATCCTTTTTCGTGGATTGTTTCATCTCTGGGCTTCGGTACGACATCAAAAATGAGATACTCTCCTTCCGACCCACTTCTTTGAACCATGTTATTAGTCCGGCCTGTCTTCAAGAAGCCAAACTTGTTGAAAATCGAAAACTTATTCTCAAAAGCCTACCTTCTTGGGACCGTAAGCCTGCTGGAATTGGTCTTTTGCCAACCCCTCAAATGAGCCCACTTAAACATGCCCCAAAACCTTCTAAAACCACACCTCCCCAACCCCATCATTTGACACAGGCAGATGCGAAACGCCATAGGGAATAGGGCCTCTGTTTCTATTGCGATGACAAATACGTGTGAGGACACAAATGCAACCGACCCCAACTCTTTTTGCTTGATGATGCTTATTCGAGTGAAGAAGAAGCCACACCACCTCAGCCACGTGATACTCCATCACCACCCATCGATACCCCAATTCCTCCTCACCCTACCCCAGCTTCCACCTCTCAAACGATCATCTCTTATAATGCTATGTCAAGTTGTCCTTCTCCGGTGACCTTACGCTTTATGGGAGCACTTCAAGGTCAGATAGTTCAGGTGCTTCTCGATAGCAGTAGCACCTATAACTTTATTCAAAGTAGGGTTGCTCGATATTTGGGCTTGGAACTTGATCCACTTGTTTCATTTCCGGTGTTTGTGGACAATGGCGAAACTATTCACAGTGAGGGAAAGGCTCAAAGTGTTCATTTGCAAATCCAAGGTACCACTATCACAGCTGATTTCTATATTTTACCGCTCCACGACTCGGATGTCGTGCTTGGAGTGGCCTAATTGGCTACACTCGGCTCGGTGCTCACAAATTATGCTGATTTTATATTTCAATTCATTCAAGGGTCCTTTACAATTTCTTGGAAGGGACTCAACAGTGCGAGCCCACAGCCTAATCAGTTGAATTCTTTGCGAAAGAGTCACGACGTTGGGGTCATGACTAAGTTTTTAAGACTCCAGATCCAATTTCAGTCTACCGCACCCCAATCGATGATTTCATCGGCAATTTAACCTCTGTTGCAGGAATGTCAATCAATCTTTACTAAAGCCTTTGGGTTACCTCCTACCCGTAATAGTGATCATGCCATTCATTTGCCCCTAGACGCTGTTGCTATTAATGTCAAACCTTACCGATACCCTTATTTCTAGAAGCACGAGAGCAAAAAATAGGTCACTGAAATGTTACGGGAGGGCATAATCAGACCAAGTACAAGCCCATTTTCTTCTCCAGTGCTACTCGTTAAAAAGAAAGACGGTACATGGCGATTTTGCATTGACTATCGAGCGCTTAATGCCATCACGATCTGAGATAGATTTTCGATACCAACAGTCGATGAACTTTTCGATGAGCTATTTGGTGCCAAAATGTTTTCCAAGCTGGATTCGCTTGCCGGTTTTCACCAAATACGAGTTCGACCCGAGGACATTGAAAAAACAAGATTTTGTGTCCATGAAGGGCATTACGAATTCCTCGTCATGCCATTCGGACTCACAAATGCCTCATCCACGTTCCAAGAAACCATGAACGGTATCTTTAAACCTTATCTTCGTCAATTCGTACTCGTATTTTTTGACGATATTCTCGTTTATAGTAAATCACAGGATGAACATTTGCAACACCTCCGAATTGTCTTCGAGATGCTACGTGATAATCAGATGGTTGCTAAGGAAAATAAATGTATTTTTGCGCATACTCAAATTGAGTATTTGGGGCACCTAGTGACGGAGGAAGGGCTGAAGGTTGATCCCTCTAAAATCTCTACTATTCGAGATTGGCCTACTTCGATTAGTGTTAAAGGCGTGCGCGGATTCCTAGGTCTTGCGGGTTATTACAGGCGATTTATTCACAATTTTGCCAAACTTGTAACCCCACTCTCTGATCTTTTGAAGAAAGACAAGTTTGCTTTGCCTCATGAAGCATAGATAGCCTTCGACCAGCTTAAGGAAGCATTGAGTAGTGCTCCACTGTTAGTCTTACCAGATTTCTCTGCTCCTTTTATGATAGAAACAGATGCATCCAGCACAGGTATAGGGGCTATATTGGTTCAAAAAAAGCGATCGATCACTTTTTACAGTCACAAATTATCCTCACGAATGCAAGGCGCCCCCGCGTACCATAGAGAAAGGTTTCCGATCACGCAAGCCATTGGTAAATGGCAATAATACTTATTAGGAAGGCGATTCTCCATTGTCATGGATCAAAGGACACTTAAAAATCTCACAACACAAACAATTCAAACATCGGAACAACATCATTGGCTATACAAACTTGTTGGGTATGATTTTGAGATACTATATATATATATCGCCCCGAAAAGTTGAATTATGTGACCGATGCCTTGTCCCGAGCTCTAACGAGTTGTTTCCTTATTTGACAGTGAAAAAATTCAGTCAATTAGATGAATTTCGATCTTTAAATACCTCTAATACAAAACTGATCGAACTTTATGCTAAGGTGGCAGCTAAGGATCCTCAATTCAATGACTATTTTGTTCATAAAGGTTTGCTCTTTAATCAAAATCAATTGGATGTCCCCAATTTGTCAGATTTACACCACTCAATCCTCATTGATTTTCATTGTTTTGTGGTGGGTGGCCACACTGGAATTACTCACACCCTTCATCGATAAGCAACAAATTTCTGTTGGCTCTTTCTGCGTAAGGACATGCAGCAATTTGTACGAGAATGTATGATTTGCCAAACCATGAAATCTTCTCAACTCTCCCCTGCTGGTCTTCTACAGCCAATCGCCTTGCCAACTCAAGTGTTCGAAGAGATTAGTATGGATTTAATTACCAGCTTACTGCCTTCTTATGGTAAAACAACTATTTTTGTTGTGGCTGATCTCTTATCAAAGTTTCTTCATTTCTTTGCATTGCCTAGTAACTTCACTAGTGTCAACTTGGCCGATGTGTTTTTAAATGGGATAGTTAAGTTGCATGGCATTCCTACGAAAATTATTAGTGATCGCAATCTGTTATTTTTTAGTATGTTCTAGGATGAATTGACCAAGTTGCAGGGAATTTCTAAGGTCTAAGTTCAGCCTATCATCCCGAAACGGATGGGCAAACTGAGGTTGTCAACAAGGTTTTGGAAATGTACTTAAGGTGCTTTTTTTTCGAGACTCCACACACGTGGGTCAAGTTCCTTCCATGGGGTGAGCATTGGTATAACACTGCCCATCATAGTTCAGCAGGGATGACACCTTTCCGTGGCTTATATGGTCGAGACCCACCAACTTTGATTCGCTATGTGCCCAGCACTGCCAAGCTATTAGCCCTAGACCATGACTTATCCTAATGGGACTTGATTCTTCAACAATTGAAGGCTAACTTGCTCAAGGCACAAACGAGAATGAAGAATCAAGCTAAAAAAAATCAAAGAGACGTTTCATTCGAGGTAGGGGACTGGTTATTTGTCAAGCTTCAACCTTATTGATAGTTGTCACTACACCTTCATCGAAATCAGAAACTCAATCAGTGGTACTTCGGTCCATTCAAAGTTTTGAAGCGCATTGGTTCAATTGCATATAAGTTGGACCTTCCTGAGTCATCCCGCATTCTTCCTGTGTTCAATGTTTCAGTACTTAAAAAGTGTGTTGGGAATCTAGCTAGCCAAAGCATTCCACTACCTATCATTGAGCCTAACATAACCCCGACCTGAACTCCATCTCACATCCTGGCTACACAAGAGATTTTGAAAGATGGTGTTATGAAACCCCAAGTACCCGTCCAATGGGAGGGCCTTGAAATTGCAGAAACAATTTGGATTCCAACAGCTGATTTTCGGGCTACTTACTCATTATGGAACCTTGAGAACAAGGTTCGATTCGAAGAGGGAGGCAATGTCACGATCCAAGAATCATCTGAGCCATCTGACGTGGCGAATACAAGTGAGTTAGCAATTTCATCAAATCCCATGGGGAGACCGTTGTATGAGAGAAGGGATCCATTGGTATTGAAAGATTATCTGTGGGGCTAGCTGCAATTCGATTACATTTCTGTTAGCACGATTTTATAAATAACTATAAGGTTGTACTGTAAGGGGTATGAATTTTTTTTCCAGTTTTGGCTATGGCCATGCCTCTTCCCTCCTCTGGGTAATATTGTACCAGATTTCTTTTCTCTCTTAACCCCTTTGTTTATGTCAATTTCTCCTATATTCGCACTATTGTATTGTTGTTGATGTAGGAACTCTATCAAAAAAAAAAAGCTTTCTCCTTATTGTTTTCTGGTTATTATTGGTTTGGATCTTTACAGCGCTCCTCACAGGTGACTGTTTGACTAATTATGTGATGTTGGCGAAA
The DNA here is from genome assembly GCA_024752395.1 of Erythroxylum havanense. Lineage (NCBI taxonomy): Eukaryota > Viridiplantae > Streptophyta > Magnoliopsida > Malpighiales > Erythroxylaceae > Erythroxylum > Erythroxylum havanense. Next base: position 20,223,115 of record JANTNU010000002.1, read on the forward strand.
CTTTCACAATTATTTTAAATGAGTATATTAATTTTATTTTTGTTTAAAATTTTTAACTAAAAAAACATATGCTTAAATTTCAAGATCGTTGTTGGGAAAAAGGAACGTAATAAAAGCAACAATATAATAAGTAAGTAAAATAAAAATTTTCTTGATTGAATGAAATTATGATAAACAAATACTAATGTATAAAAATAAATTAATGAAAACATTGAAATGAGTTCTTGATAGTTTAAGAATTCATATTAATAAATAATTATCAACAAAAGTAACAATCAATTTTATATATATATATATAAACACTTTGAATTCTCTTTTTTATATTGCAATAGGTCCTTTTTAGTACTATAATAATTCTTCTCCAATATTAGGATAGTTCTTCTTTTATATTTTCAACTTTTAACAATTTTTACAAAAACTCTTATCTCACTCTAAAAGAGAAAAATGATATTAAGCACTCATAAAAATGAAGATATTTTGAAAATAATATCTAGATTCTTCTAGTGTAGATAATATCTAAATATTGAAAGTACTAGATTCTTCTACTTGAATAGTATCTAATAATCTTCTACTTAAAAATTTGATTGAAAATTAACTAATCTTCATATTTCCCAGTCACTGTCATATTGTTTATATTTCTATCAGGCTGCATGAGAATCCATATGAAACAAGCTTATCATTGTTGACTACTTTTGTTATAAAATCTGTTATTCTTCAATGAGGACTTTTTACATATTCACAGTTCCTTCCTTCAATTTCTCATTAATAAAGTGAAATTGAACTTGTATGTTCTTAGTTTTTGAATGAAATGTTCCTTGCTAAATATATGGCACTCTAGCTGTCATAAAATAATAAAATATTTTATTATTTGTGCTCGAGTTTTTCCAACACCAATTCCAACCATACTACTTCTTTACTAACTTTTACAGTTTTTACAAATTTTGTTCACATTATTAATGGACTTGATATTGTCAAGATCACTTGGATAATCAGAGTCAAGATATCCTTTATTGTAATACAACATCAAAGTTCATTTAATAGATCTTAGGATCCTCTTTACAACATTCGAATACTCTTTACTAAGATTCACCATATAGCAACTAACTACTCCTACTATATATTTAATGTCCATTCTTGTTCAAATTATGTCAAACATTAAACTCTCAACTATATATGCATATCATACTCGAGACATCTCTATCCTCTTATCTTTGTTACTAAGACTTATATTAGAGGATAACTTTAAATTAACACAAGTAGACATTGACTTACAATATCTATCCCTCTTTTTTAAATAGTTATTTTGAGAATCTCAATAAATTTGCATCCCTAGAGTCTTGTTTACTAATCTAATGTCCTTAATTTTTAGTTTTATAGTCTTCTATGCCTTCAATTTTTACTATGGTCTTTTTTGGAGCCTGTAACTAATATGCAGTATACATACAATAGCAAGATAATAAAATCATTATCAATAAATGTTTTAAAATATGCACAAAGGTCTGCATTAAGTCTATTTCATTAAAGGCAATCAAATCCTTGCTACTACACCTTGATGCCTGTTTTAAAACTAGATAGAGATTTGTTTAACCTGCAAGTCAAATTCTTTTTTTTTCTTCAAAACCTTCCAATTTGATCATCTAACTGATATACACATAAGCTAAAGACATGATACAAGGTCTAGACTGCTCTAATTATAGTAAGTCAAACCACATGAAAAAATATTCCATTGAAATTAATTCCTTCTATACCCTTTCATCACCAATCACCATTTTGTTTGATCTTGAAGATTCATTTATTACCAATTTGCTTCCTTCCTTATAGTAATGGTAAAAGTTCATAAGATTTATTTTTACAAAGAACTTCACTTTTTCTTGCATTACTGGCATCTACTGAGGGGAATTTGGATTATTAAGTGCTTCTTTAAGAGTTAATGGCTCTTTATCCTTTGTTAAAAGGTAGTATGCTATATTGCTCTCTATTATATAATCTAAGTGCCAATTTGGTGGTATTTTATGCAATTTGATTGACGAACTTCTCGAGCTTCAGACTCAATTAGTTATTGAACATCTTGCTCCATCGTTGCTTCAAAAGAAGTTTGAAATTCCTTTTCCACCTATATAGCAGTCTTTGAACTTCTTTATGAAGTTTTTTTGTCTTTTTCATTCCCTTATACTTTATCTTCTACAAAATTAACATCCCTACTTATAATAACCTTAAGAGTAATAGGACCTTATAAGCAATACCCCTTCACTTTATTAGTATATCCTAAAAAACATTTTTTCTAGATTTTAGATCCACCTTCATAGTTTCTTTGGCATTATACATCATACACATGGAACTTCCAAATGTATTGAGGTTATAATAATCCACTAGCTTCCTAATTCATATCCCCATTAGTTTCTTTAACTCAATTGTCATTGATGAAACCTGATTCACTGTGTGCCAGGTAGTATTGACTACTTCTGATTAGAAAACCTTACCTATACTTGAAGCTCTCAACATTTTTATTGCTTTTTTAAATAGAGTTTTATTCATTCACTCTACCACTCCATTTTGTTGAGGAGTGTATACAATAAATTGTTTTTTAATGCTTTCTTGCTTGCATGATGGACCAAATTCATTGCCAGTATATTCTCCTTTATTATCCATCCTTTTGATCATTTAACCATAATTAAGTTCAACATGTGCTTTAAAAACTTTGAATATTAGAACATATTTGCATTTCTTTTGATAAGATATACCTAATGCCTCCTAGAATAATTATCAATGACAGAGCAAAACTCTTTGCTCCCCTTATGGATGGAACCAATTCTTATCATACATCAAAGTGAACCAATCCAATAATAACCTTGCTTTTTAAATTTGATGTGTTTGCTTACTTGTAACATAGTGCTCACAAAAAGGTAATAACACCTCTGTAAACCTAAGGAGTAGCTTTTATTCAACAAAAATTTTGATTCCTTATTTAAATATATGTCTTAAATTTTATATGTCGTAATATTGAAGATGCCTCATTTAAACTACTTAAAACATCTAAAGCTTTTACTTTTAGCAATATCTCTCCCTTTAATTTGTACAAGTTTTTACCTATATGTTCTCCCTTATAAGTATGAGCCTATCTCAAATTATCTTTAAAATATTATTGTTAATTTTTATTTTGCACCCAAAATCATCTAATTATCCTAAAAAGAACAAATTCTTCTTTAAACCCTCGATATGTTGTACATTCTAAATATTATGAATTGTACCATCAAACATCTTTAACATCATAGTTCTAATAATAATAACCTTTAGAGGATAATTATCACAAGTGTATATAAATCCTCCTGAGATTTGTTCATATTGATGAAACCATTTTTTCAAAGGTCATATGAAAAGTAGCTTTTGAGTCGAAGAGTCATACGTTAAGTATTTACTTTCGACTTTCAATTGTTGTTGTTACTTCACTATACAAAGCATTACTATTATGTGAAGTACTTGCAACATTTCCTTGAGAGTTGGAAATTTTCTTATTTAAATTCCAATAATCCTTTTTTGTGTCACCTTTGTTGCTACAGTTGTGGCATTTTAAATTCTTATTACTACTTGATTGATATGTTATAATTTTGGTTCCCATTTACCCTATGTCATGTTGATCTCTCTTTTTTTTTTAAAGTTAAATTTTATTAAAGTAAATGAAATATAAACGCAAATGCAAAGTTTCTCCTACATCAAAGAAAATATGAAAACGACAACAATATAAACTCCAAGTAAACAACCAAACGGTGTAGTGAAAATCACATAAAAAATGCGAGTCATTAGACAACACCGTAAAGGACCTCAACAACCAAGATGGAAACTGGGTCAGCCGGATTCTGGCCGAACGATGCGTTGCCGTTTGGATCCATGAGCTGGCAACTTTCGGGGATATCTACGACGTGAATATACCTGCAAAACAAGGAAGGCTCGTCGGGGGTGATGTCCCGATTAGCCCCTCCGACGCTCAAGTAAGTTTTCTGGTGAAGGTAGGATCGATGAATGCAGAGAAAAAATTAGGTTATGATTGCGTACCTCTGTTATGAGAGAATAATACCTTATATATGGTTTTCAGCTAGGTTTCAGCTCTTTATGTCTCTTTACGTACTTGCATGGGAGGCTTCCTTCTGCTAATGGGCCATGAATGTGTGGATCAGGCCCGGGTTAGACGATTGATATGAGACTGACCGATCGGCCTGTGAGATTGGACTTGGGCCCGAATGTAGCCGACCCGACCATAAGCTCCCCTACTCCTCGAGTCTGAGCGAAGAGAAGGGTCGAAGGAGTATGTTGGGACGTTATTGCTCGTTTGTTATCTCATAGCTCGTAAGCAGGACAGCTCGTCATATGCCGATCGGTTATATATGGGTCTTGTAGCTCTTTCATGGGACAGCTCGGGCGTTTTCAATCGGTCGGATGCCGACCAGTTGTGCCCAACTGCTCGTATTGGGATTGGTTGGCCGAGAGCCCTTGACTGATCGGTCTCGACGACTATTGCGTGACAGCTTGCGCCCCAAGCAGGTCGGATAGTCATCATTGGCTGACGCTCGGGCTTGTTTAAAGCATTTATTGTTTGACGGCGCGTGCTCCCTGACAACTGTTCAGAATCTGAAACGTATCGTCCTTGTAACCGTTGTGCAGCTGTCCCGTACGTCCTTTCAACTACT
>JANTNU010000002.1:20257755-20269464 GCA_024752395.1 Erythroxylum havanense
GGTAGTTAGAATTGTTTCCTTGATTCTCGGGTCTTTTCCATTATTAGTTTGTTAGCAGAAGTAGTATAAATATGGTCCTGTATTCACCTTACAAATTGAATAAAATCTTATTCCCTCGAAATACCATGTTCTTCTGCGTTTTTAGTAACAATTTTCGCGATGTTTTTTTAAAAATGTCGTCGCAGAAATCAACAAGCTTAAAATGTTGCAGAATAGGTTACAATCTTCGACGTTTCTTTTTTAAACATCGGGATAGTAAGTAATTTCTTCTTTGTAAATTTCTGAAAATAATTTTATTTTAATAATTTTTCAATTTTAATAATTCATTTTTTATTTATCAAAAAATAAATTTAATTTAATAATTATTCAATTTTAATTTTTTCTTTTTTTCCATTTATCCGAAAATAAATTTAATTTAATAATTATTCCATTTTAATAATTATTTATCTTTTTTATTAAATCCGAAAATAATTTTCAATTTCAATAATTATTTTTCTTTTATTTTGTTTCAATATTCTGAAAATAATTTTAATTTAATTATTATTATAATTAAATAATTATTTTTTAAATAACAATATTTTTAAATTTTATTTATTTAATAACTATTAAATATTATTTATGAAATTTATTGATTTAACAATTCTTCAATTTTTTGAGTATATCATTAATTTTAGTAATTATTCATGTATAACAAGAAATTAATACGTTCAGACAATTTATTATTTAATTGCAATTTTCAAACATGTTATAATATAGTAATTAATATAAACAATATGTCATAAGTGTTTAATATATCAATATGAGTATATATCTAATCTAAACGAATATTATGTGTAACACATAAAAATTCCAAGACTTTTTTTGTTGTTGTTCGACTTCGATAGTTAATCGATTATGCATTTCTTCAACTTTTTTAGTCAATTCATCGTCTCAAGATTGTAACCCCTTATTAAACTTCTTTGACTCCTCTAATTCATCTCGAAGTCTCTTTCTGATCAAAGTTTTCCCTTGTGGTCAAGGCCTAATTTTCATTTCAACAACGTAATCTAATCTAATACCCAAAACTTTGTTGCACACTTCATCCATTGTCATTGAATGACCTTGTTCTATTGAATGTATCAATTCACGATACATTAATTCCTGAAAATGTAAGAATTAATTACATATACAATCTCATTTAAGAAATATTTATAAATGAACTATGTACTCACTCATTTTTCTTTGCATTTGATAATTGTCCATTCACCTTTACTTTCATCATAATGAATGTGATACTATAGCTTCATCCGGTCACACTCATCTCCATCTCTGTCACTCTTTTGTATAGAAATATATTACTAGTAATATTTATTATAGAATTTGAAATGTCAATCAAAGAAAAATATAATTAAAAAAATAATAACTCACGATCTCATGTTGTATTGCTACAAAGGTCTTGGAGCTGGAGTTTGGTCGATATTTGACCTGACTCCTAACCAATTTGACTTTTTGACTTTTTTATCTAATCGTACACGTAACAAAATCTATTATAACATCTATAAATCACAATTCATAAATACTAAAAAAATCAATTGTCAAAAAAGTTGTGAAATTAAGTTTTTTGATCAAATAAAATAACCTTTGTAGCTGATTGCTCCCAATATTTGCATAAATATATCCACTTTGCCACTATAATATTATGCGGCTTAACATCCTTTTCGTGCTTGATAAAATACTTTTTAAAATGAAATATTTGATCTTTAGACCTTAAAGCAAGAAAAATCTTTGCAGCAGCATATACTTCGTTGTCAATTCTCATTCCTTTAACTTCCAACTTTTACTACAAAAAATTATAAATTATTGGTCAAAGCTTTAGGCATATGGAAAACATGTACAAGTTAGATAGTTGTATAATACTTATGTCTAACTTATCAAATGTAATGTCCAACTCCTCATTAGTAATTTTTTCCATTTGGTTCTTACAAGTAATGAAGTTCGGGATACCACACCAATCTTACTCGATAATTTGACCGACTGTACAGAGTTGATTGGTCGTCCTTCAGCAGGGGAGTTCTCTATCTCCAATCTCTTACCTATCGCCTTATTAATCTTTGCCAATTTGAGTCATTTTGTGACATTCCTTATTTTTTTTGGATCAATCGTGGATGCTAAAATAACAAAGGAATAATTTATAATTAGCATATAACATATTCTTAGTTGGTTAGATAAACAAACTAATTAAACTTAATAAATTTCACCAATGTTATATGAAAGATCATACATACGACGCTTCCAGAAGAAGAACCCACAGTGGGAAGAATAGTGTGATTTATTAGTATATGATAATTAGAAGCTGGAGGCATCTCTTGAGAAGTTGACGAAGAACTAATATTGCGTCGCATATTCAAAAGTTGTTCATACTTATTTCTAGGATAAGTAATAGGCATAAAAGTGACATCTCTTGGTGTTGGAGTAGGCTCACAAGGTATAGGTATGTGATCTTATGGCTGTGTACGAGCAGATAGGTCATTAGCTACACTTCCAAGAAGCTGACGTTACCATGACTGTAGTTGTGTCAGTACTAAGCTGCTTGGTGTAGCCTTATTCTTCTTTTTGGGTAGAAGAGGTCTCATATGGATCACCTGCAAAGAATGATAAAGCAAAGGAAAAAGTAGGTTCGGAGAGAAACTAGTAGAATAAGTAACCAATCAATTAAGAAAACCAGTAGTCCAAGTATTTAAAGTATAATAAATCAACCTGATATGACAAGTGCATAAATTTATAAAGGAAATAACTCATTGACTGTAATAAATTCATTTACTTCTCATAATTTTCGCATTATGTTACGATGCATGCATGAAGTTATACTAGAAGTTATGACTATAATTGACAAGTCCAAGCAACACAACTCATTGACTGTAATACGATCGCTGATTCTTACTTATATGCAATAGTTTGATATAGCAAAATTTTCCTACAAAGCAATAATCCAAAGTCCAAGCAACACAACTCATAAGGAATGCCCTATGTTAACAGGAAGAAGGGCCCCTATGAAGCATATGTCTTATCCACCTCAATGTTGATTCTTCAGCCAGAAGTATGAAAAACGGAAGTTAGAAATGTCAACAAATCAGCCCAGGTGTAGCGTCCCCTTACCGCAGGGTACGCATCGGGACGTCCGTGGCTCGTTCTGACGTATATCCCACAATAAGAGAGAGCTATGAGCAATCAGTCACTACAGTACTCTCATGACATCAATATAATAAAACCGTAATATAAAAATCACTATAATTTAAAACCAATATACTTTCTCATTTCATACCATCAAACAGAAATATAGACAAGTTTATCAGTTTCCTACGGTCTAAATACATTACTCCAAAAAAGAAATCTGATTCAAAAGTCTATACTAGGTCATCTCTCAAATCAATCACAGCTGACCGACCTGTGTGCCATAATCTCTCTTGCCAATGCGCTCACACGACAGGAAAAGTTTATCTCTGGAGCTAGGAGCCTATTATCTCTGTCTTACATGCACCTCAAATTATCTTTAAAATCCTGTTAACAATTTTTATTTTGCATTAAAGATCATTTAATAGTCCTGGAGACAACAATTTTATTTAGGTCCTCTATATGTCATACTTCGTAAAAAGTATAAATTATATCATCATATGTCTTCAGCTAGTTCTAATATCAACAACCTTTAGACTATGATTATCACAAGTATTTACATAGCTTTATGAAATAAAGTCATAATGATGAAAGCATTCTAGAGGTTGTATGAAAAATAACTCATAGAGTTGAAGAGTCATACATCAAGAAGTGACTTTGCGCTTTCAATTATTGTTATTGCTTCCCAACAAGAGTACTATCATCATCTTAAATAATTGCAAAATTTTCTTAAGGATTGAAAATTTTCTTGTTTAAATGATGACAACTCTTTTTCAAATGACTTTTTTTGTCAATATTTATATCATTTTAAATTCTCTTTACCTTGTGATTTTGATCTACTTTGATTTTGTCTCCTACTTATGCAATACTATGCTGATTTTTCTCTTGTTACTGTCAAAGCTTCAAGTTAAGATTAAAAGAAATATGATTCACAAAATACTATTATAGAGGAATTACAATATAAAACAAGCTCTACTATTAAAGTTTGAATTAATGAGTATTTATAAGTGAATCAAATTAATTATAATCACATATTTCAATTTGTCATAATTAATGCACATTCTAATATTTATTTTTATTCTACAAATTATCTATCTTTATTTACATGTTTTGTAAATATTATCTAAATTGTTCTAATACGAATAATATTTAAAGATTAAGTAATTTCATCTAACAATATTAACATATGAGAAATAATTCTTATACCTTTATGAGCACAAATAAGTCATGGACATGAGTATTTCTACACTCTATGCAAATGCAATCTGATGGCATTCGTACTGAATATCACTTTAAGTCAACCTGGATGAAATCTTTACAAATTGCATGACATTGGCCTTATTTCACATTAAATCGTAGTAAAAAAAAGAAAGGGTTAATTATCAAAAAATCTTCAATTTTTAATAATAGTCTGAACTTTAAAAAGTAGCAATAAAATATTCAATCTTTCAAATTTTTTCAATCATAGCCTAAATTTTAAAAGGTAAAAATAAAATACTCAAACTTCTAATTTTCTTTGCTTCTAACCCACGTTATCTATTATTTTGTCCTTAGTCTTTTGTTTTTTGTTTGTTTTTCTAATACTCCATACTACTCTTACATTAAAGTGTACTGCAGCGGTAAATTCTTCATTTTTATTTCATTCTTTTAATGTCTTTAGTGTGAGAGTGTCAGGGTTGTGTAATATGAAAATTGAAGGGTGAAGACGTCGAGAGAATAATTAAAGACAAAGGAAAAACTGAAATTAAAGCTTAAGGTCGTTGTAATTGCGTAATATGATTTAAATCATTTTTAAACAACAACTTTGTTTTAGTTATGTGATCAAACAATATCGTTTCATTAATCTTAATTTGTTGTATTAATTTTGACTGACGTATATTTATAGTTAAATTTTTTAAAATACGTGACAAGTCACGTTAACAAACTTATCGGAAATATTAACGTTGGGATATAATTAAGAAAAATTGAAATTTTGAACATTTTATTGCTATTTTTTAAAGTTTGGGCGAAAATTGAAAACAACTTTTGAACATTTTATTGTTATTTTTTAAAGTTTGTACTATAATTAAAAATTTAACAAAAATTTAAGATTTTTTTTGGGTAATTAACCCAAAAAGAAACATAATTGTCTTGAAAACATCGTAACTATAACACCACAATGTATAGCTTCTCCTATCATTAATTAGTGAATTTGGAACGCCTGTACAAAAGCCGTGGGTACATACTGCGACAAAAATCCATGCATATGTACCCTTAAGCTACATATATGTACGTAGTCTTCATTGTTGGCTGGGGACTAAAAAGAGACTAATGGAGATATCAGCATGCCTGCTTTCAATATATTATGCAGCAAAGGCATTTGAAAAGGTGCGCGCAAACCCCAATTCATCAACAAGTAACCGCACAATCTGGGGTCAAATGTTTGATAGTTTCAGCAGAATGTTGTTTGCAGGCGGACAGATGGCTTCTCCATCATATGTGCTTTCTCGCAGACTGAGCTTCCAGAACAAAGGCCAGTACCTCTTGGAATCTCTCTTCTGATAAAGAGACCTCAGCGAGAAGTCCACATACGTATGTCTCCGATGCTTCCTCAAAATCCTTTCTTCTCTTCAGGACTATATGACCACCAAGCTCCCAAGCTGCTGGATTAACTTGAGTGTCCAGAAGCTCTTGCCTCACTTTTCCAAAGGCTTGTTTCTCCGCATACCACTGAACAATTGCCATGAATCAAATAGAAATAATCAGAAAAGAACAAGCACGCTATTAAATGCGATGTTTAATTTTAATTAGAAAAGTATGAATTTTCTTCACAAGATGAGATGTAGATACTGAATCAGAATGGCTCCATCTTAAAGGACCAGTATGATTTGGAATCCAAGCTGACGATCATAATGTTCAGGTCAGACAAAGCCACAAAAATAATAATTTACCAAGGCAATGAATGCAAAATATACTTTCAGAAACATTTACTTTGTTGAGAAGAACAAAGGATGTCTTCACAAAATTGTTGGGATGCCAGTATCCGTTTACACCAAGAATTGATATTTGAACTCATTCAGATTGTCTCAATTACAGGTAAAAGACATGGCTTTTCTCAAACCAATAAATCAGATAGACAACAGAAGATTTCCATGTTGCACCCATCGAGGGACATAGTAACTTGTAGATTTGACAAGAAAATCCAAATGAATGGTAATTAAATAATTTACACTGTGACTGCGAACGTGCCACGAAACGACTCGGCTATCTCGACAAACGAGTTACCTGAGGGAATAGGAAAATTCTTTTTCCACAATCAGCGATTAGCACGTTGAATGGGATATTGTTATTCTGGAGGTAAATGCAAGAACTGGCAACAGAATCAGATAGATCCTGCAATGTACGTCCACCCTCAAATACAATACCGCGCACGGGATAATCTAAAAGCCGTGAAACAATCACTCCTCTGTCTTCCAGAGTCATTATTTTCCTAGTTGGAGCTGTCTCAACAGGGAAGGATAATGCCAAGTAGTAAGCCTGCAAGTTTTGAAGGCACTAGTATAACGTCCATAAACAGGAAAGTTAGGAAGGAAAAGAAATTGAGCAACTGGAAGAAAAAAGTTACTTGAAAGTGCAGATGATTGATGGTAGCAAATGCACCCAAGCTGTTGTAACCCACTCTAAAGAAAGGATCTGCTGCTTCATTTGCCATCTGAACCGCAAGCCAGAAACTCTCTTGATCGATCATCTGACGCAAGCAACTGTGTACATGCGGTATCAAGAGAACGTGTCCATATTCAATTGGACTTACCTAATCATAAACGTCAGAAGTAAGTGACAAGAGAAAACAAAAGAAGGAACAAATTATTCTCGCCTATGCTGTAAAATAGAAAGCTTACATTGATAGCAACCACAGTCATAGAGCTCAAATTTTGAGGGGCAGGGGCACTAGGGAAAAAATGACTGTTTCCGTCATTGCTTTCTTCGAACCTGAAGAGTACTTCTTCTTGTCCAATTTTAGTGAAATTGAACTTATTCCCATCAAATGGCTGAATAACTTGATCAACTCTCAACTCAGTTGGTCTTTTCTTGAGATGACGCCCTTCATTCAGCTGTGCTATAAAACCGAAATGGCCAGGAATTATTTTTGTCTCACAATTGGATACATCGTATCGGAAAAGTGCACGGCTCAGGCGATCCTCCCATTGGCCCAGTAACAGGTTGTGCAGGAAACCAATTTGAGGCTGTTCATTAGATTTAAATGGTTTCACCCCACCATTTCCCTTGCTGAATGTGTACAGAGGTAAGTTTGACCCTGAGAAAGAAAGATGTAAATAAGGGCAAGGAACAACACAACTCATCAACGCAAATTTATCTCAAGGAAATATCCTTACGTTTCATATTAACACAAAAGTTTCAAGATGGTGAATTAATCAAAACTGCAATTTAGGGGTAAACGTTCTGACTTCTGAACCAACGTACTTTCTCTTATTTGTGCCAACATTCTTTGCATTAAAATCATAAGAAATAACAAAAGAATACCAGGTAAACAGCAGTTTCCGAGGCCATTCCGACCACAACCATCAATGCTTTCATGTGAATTAACCTCCTGGTAATTAGATACAAGCGTCGCAACTTTCTTAATCGTCAACATGCTCCTTTTCTTCTTAGTTAGTATTTAGTTAGTATATTGTCCCTGTGTACTCTATGCATATGCGGACAAGTTTGTTGGTGATGGAGCCACCTATCCAGCGAGAAACAAAAACGTCAAAGGGCACCCCTACCACCGTGTGGTGAAGGGGTTGTGCAGGTGTCGTTCACGCCAGCGTTGGTTGTCTCGTAAAGAGAAGTTGGCCGGTTAATCGTTATAGTTTCGAAGAACTTCTAAGAAAAGCCGTGTTCTTGGAAGTTGGTATGAGGAAGGATTGTCTACAAGATTGAATTGCGTCTTTTATCGAGGACAGATTGAATGGCGTTACCGTTTCCTACTCTGAAACAAACTTCTTCAAAATTCCGGAGTTGTTTGGCGGTGCACATGTAATATTAATAGTAACACCGCTGGTTGCTGAGAGATTCCAGGGGCCTCAGTGCCGTTAAGCCCCATTTACAGGAATTAGGCATCAGTAATCATGTACTCGGCCCAGCAAGCAATTCATTCTTGCCAGTCTCACTCACTCTTTTATCTTCTTTTGTTCCGATTCCAATTCCCAATTCCCAAGTAAACAGCGCACCCACAACATACCACAATTTTCTAACCTGGGCCTAATCGACATATGGGCCAAAATTTGGGTTGGGTCAAAGAAGCCTAGCACAAACAGACAATAATTAATGCCTTTCTTCACATTCTCGAAAACTCTATTTTCAGTCCTAAAATTATAAAAATCATACTCCCTATGATTTATAATAACTGTCGTTTTAAAAAAATACACACTTATTAAGAAAATTAATGAAATTATAAATATACCCTTATTAATTAAGATGAGAGAGAAATGAAAAATTAATTTTGAATAATTAAAATATATCTAAAACGATACTTATTATGAATCGGAAGGAGTACCATTCTTGAGATGTTAGAATCGTTCAGAACATAGACAAGGATTTCAATTTTCAACGACCTCGACCAGGTAAACCCAATGAACAGAAATTAGAGCTTGGTCCAGTTCAATTCTAATTCACCTCTACACTTGGTATCAAGGGGTGAACTACCGTGCCCTTTTGTCATAATTATCATATATGCCTTTTGGGTCTTAAACCTATCGGAAATTTTATAATTATGTCTTATAACAAAAGTTTTTCAAGGACCGTAAACGTTAATACAATAAGATATTTCATTTACAAGATTTTGCGAAAAGTTGATATTACACAACATTAGCATTATATAGAAAGAATATTAACTCGTTATTTTAAAAAGTATTTTTTTTTTTAGTTTTTTCAAATAGAAGAATATGGTTTTAGATGGAATTTTTATTTTTCATTTTTAAAAATAATTTATAAAATTATTTCAAAATTTCACACTATTTTTTAAAAGTAAAAATATATATATATGAAGGGATTAAATTGGTTGGAACTAAGCAAGTCTGTTTAACTACATCTCCATAACTAACCAACGAAACCAAAGAACCGAATAATTGAAAAAATGAAGCAAACCTAATAGCATTCAAAACATAACAGAGAGATGCATGTCAAATAATACCAACAACCATGAAACACATTGGGTGTAGATCAATTACTAGGCATTGAGAATTTGGGCATTCATGCATGAGATTAAGTAATAGCCCAATCGTGCGGAGCTAAGTTGAACCATCTAATTCAAAGAATAGGAAGAGTCCCAGGTTCCTCTCCTTCCATAATGCATATGTCCTATAATTTAATACCAACTTAGACTCTAACGAATCACCCTTAAAAGTGAACTTAACATAGTTGACCCTAATTATAAATTAAGACCAATCTTGGCCTAAGACCTAAGTATGAAATTTACTTAAAATCACTACGTGTCATATTTTTTTTATGAAAAGAGCATAAATTATGCTAATCATTTTTATACTTCACTATTAAACGGAGAGAGCTTTATTTCCTTATATATCTGGAATAGAGCAATATATTGCATATATCATCCATTAAGAATTAGAAATGCATATATATCAAATTCTTATAGGTAACTTTCACATGATTTATACATTTTCAAATTATCTTATATAATGTGCCACTTTTGTGGTGATTATTGTTACCCCCAGAATTTTTTTTAGGATAAATCAAGCATGATTAGATTAATGGGGTAAATTAGTATAGTATTTAATAAAGTTAGCATGACCCCGCAAACACACGCCGCAGTATAACCTGCAAACACCTACGGGTGGAGTGTGGGGTCCAACAATTATGGACATATTTATAGAAGATGATCTTTGAAATAATGGCTATTAAATAAACCGAACAAGGTACATGTTGAAAATAAGTTTAAGAACTAATCCCTAGAACTCAAAGTTTGTATGGGTACCTAGAACTCTTTCCTTTCTTTACCTTATACATTAATATCAAATGGAAATAAATGAATAATAATAATTATTATCACCTCTATAGATATCAAATGAGAAACATCAATGGTATCTCTAATAATTAATTTCAAAAGAAAATCAACAAGACCTTTTACATGAGCCAAATGAGAACTTTGGTATAAAAACACCTATTATTGAACCATGAGAGCAAGAAAATGATGTAACCATCAATAATATTTAAAAGGAGGTAATCATATACTTTCATATTAACAATATTTGAGAGTATTAACTTAACATGCATATTTAGTAAAATAGACCATTGTTGCATGTACCTAAGCGAAGAAAGAAAGATTGGTATTTGAAATTGGTATATGTGTATTATAAGAATTGTGATTTTGGTTTTTAAAATGCCATAATGTACTCTTTTCCATATTCAAAAGGGTAAAAGGAAAAGTTTTTTTTTATGCTTATAGATTTTTATACCGCATCCCTTTTTTTGTTTACAAAAAAGAAAAGAGAATGATAATATTGAAACTTGATCATTTTATGATTCATGGAAGGAGCAAGCATACATATTACTTGTTGGCCCCCGAATTTTTCGTATTGAATGAAGCATGATTTAAATAAATTATGAGGTTTGATGGATAAAGTTTTGGACCTACTTGCTATGTAAATGTTGGTAGAATTTATTTTATGGTTTGGACGTATTAAAAATGGTAAGAATGCATAAGGGCATTTTGGGCATGACATTTAAGGTTGTAAGGCTTAAGGTTTAAATGAAAGGGGCAAAATAGACATCTGACAATTAAGTAGGATTAAAAGAAGAAGAATTGAGAAAGAGTAAAGAAGAAGAAGAGTGTCGTAGGTAGAAGAAGAGGAGAAGTCGTCGGCGGAGGAAGAAGAGAAGAGAAATAGGGATTTTCGATCTTGGAGATTTCCGATAGTTGGAAGCAATTTTCAGTTAAGTTTCGCTTCTTCCATTGTATTTTGGTTAGATTAAACCCTAAGATGGATTGAATGTGTGAGAATCGGTGGTTTAGGGTTTTAGGGCAAAATTGGATAGATTTCTTGGGTTGTTGATTTTGTGCAGGTTTTTAAGGTGTTAATGGGGTAGAAATGTAGTATAAGACTTGAATCAAGGTTTGGATGTGTTGCATGTGGTTAAGGGAAGGATTGAAGTTGGAAAATGCTGGAAAATCGGGTTTCGGAGTCGTTCTCCAGGCCTGCACGTCACGACGTGCGTGTTCGTCGCGACGTGTGCAATTATGTTCGTCGCGACGTGCGAGGAAGGCAACGTCGTGACATGCGAGAGGGAGCACGCCGCGACGTGCTCTTTAATGCACGTTGCGACGTGCGAGAAAATGGTGCTCGCCGCAGCCCGTTAAATGCGACGAGCGGGGCTTCGCCGCCGCGAACCCCCAGTTTTTCCGAGAGAGATTTTTGGGCATATCTTTTGGTGTAGATGTCCAATTGAGGTAATTTTGGATTCGTTGTGGACTAAATATAGAGGGCTACAAGTTTTATGAAGCAATGAAATTGAAATTCAGACTATAAGAATCTTAAAGTTGGGTCAAAAGTTGGGTATAGA
>JANTNU010000002.1:20439629-20457474 GCA_024752395.1 Erythroxylum havanense
TGTTCAGCACACGGTTAAACTGTTAACCATGCTAATCTAGCCATACAGATGCAATCTCTAACTCAGAGTTTACACAATTACAACTAAACTTCAGACATTATATGATTACTCCCCTTTGAAGCTTCCGGTGAACTGAAACCATTGCTACATCTTCAAGAGGAAATGGGTTTAGCTGCTCATAACTCCGGACTCTCTCACGACTTATGGAGATTGGACGGTTTCCATGGTAGCAGAAGATGCGGACTGTGATGTAGCGGAGATGATCAAAGATGATGATGAAAAATGAAAATGATGGTGGCTGCTTCCAGAGTGTGTCCCGAAGGATGTTCATCTCTGCTTGACCTAAAAATAGCAAGTTTATAAATGATGGACGCGGGACGGGTCAAAACAGTGAGAGACGTTTCCGAATGAGAGTCCGGGTGTTTATCTGCTCGTCGCGGCGAGATGTATTTAGGCGCCGCGACGTGCTCTTCTGATCTTCTCGCCGCGACGTGTACTTGTTGACGTCGAGGCGTGCGTCATTTAATACACGTCGCGGCAAGGTGCTTGTAGGCACCGCGACGTATGTCTCATGTATCCTCGCCGCGGCGAGATGAGTTTGAGGCCGCGACGTGCCTTCCTGGTTTGCACACGTCGCGGCGTCTACTTGTACACGTCGCGGTATGTGAACTATTCGGATGTTTTTGACTCTTCTTTTTCCTCTACAAAATAAAACAACAATTTGCAGTATCAATTGTCCTCGGAAAACTCATCATGGAATTAATTTCAATTTGTGACAATTTTACTATCAAATTGTATAAAGTGTAAGCTCATTGTGTTGGGACAAATTAAAGCACAATGTCTCAACTTAAGAGTCAAAAAGTACATTAAGAGCAGTAAAAATGTAGCCAATTTATGTAATAAACTTGGGCTCAATCAGTCCAATATCGATACTTATTCTAAAAGATCCTATTTTCCATCTTTAATAATCCTTTAGACCGTTATCATCTTACCCACATATTTTGCAATCGAATGATTTGGACTTAATCAAGTTGTTGAGAGATGGATGATTAAACAAATGTGTTGGCACTAATAGAAGAGTCATCATGATGCTTAGGTCTAACTAGAGGGGGGTCATAGAGGTTAGGCCACTATTATGGTACATCAAGGCGATCCCATTCACTCTATTAGTAGCTTCAGGCTTATAGGCTCCAATTAAAACATAATTAGGTCCCTGTTGTCCCTATCTCCTCTATATTATTCTCATGGCTCTCAAAGTATCATTATTGATGTGTACCATCTATCACATAATCCAAATCTCAAGCAATCTCTCTAATAACCCCATACTTCTAACTAATTAGATAATATATAAGCCCATACAATTAGCTCCAACCCTAGCATTATATGTCTGATGTATGAAAAAATAAGCTAGTGCATGGTCAAGGTGGATGGTTGTTCTCTCAACCATGCTATATAAATAGAAAATATTATTGTTGCTCACCACTCCAATATTATCTCTACTCTCTCTCAATGTGTAACTTAACAAAGTATGCATGTACCTTAACACTAGGGATCATATTATAGAGACTTTTGATTTTATGGCGTTGTAATGTTGCGTCAAATGTCTCTGTAGCAGTATCAATTGGAAGGTCCACTCTCCAAGCATAATAGGCCTCAGAAGTGACAAACGTACTAGAGTAAAATCTCATGTATAGTGAAAATTATATATAACTTAGTAGTCTTCTCTCTTCAAGCACCAAAAACTAAATAGTACTATCCAAACTCTAGCTGAAGTGCTTTTTCTCTAATATAAAGGTGGTGAGGAACTCAACTGTAAGCTCTCTATATATTAGGTCCATAATTGTAAAGAACAGATTATATCTACCAACACTCAGTAAATCTCAAACATCTTGAGCTTAGTCCAACCTAATTAAGTACTAACTAATTTATGCATTTACACCTATCGAATGGTTTAGTCCCTAATCTCTCAAATATGAAAATATGCACTGATGCAGTAAGTGTAGCGTAGGTTGAACTATAAGTGAAGGTTATAGGGTTTGGACTATCTTAATGGTTGTCTAGATGTTCATTCACTTTTTTATCACTTCATTGCCCTAATGCTAATATATAACATCTGTTCTCTTTGTCATAACGCCCCGAAGTAAGAAAATAAACACAATGCCCTAACATGAGAGAGAACCAATCATAAGTGAGTAAAAAAAATTAAAAAAATATGACTGAAGTACAAAAGCCTCACTTTAATATGTGTATTCTTGAAAAATCTGGAGTTTAATGGAGTAAACAAACCTAAAAACATAATTAAATAAAAAATTACCTTAATATATTGAAATCTCAAAGAAAACAAAGTTTAATGGTCAAAATTATTAATAAACCAAGTTTGAGGGTTACATATATGAGAGAATGAAAAAAGAGGGAGAAATAGGATTTATCAATAGACAGTGCGAATTTAAACAGATTTTGTCATAACACGGGCAAGAACAAGACCATATTTCTACCTTTGTTACCTAATTAAAGTTAAAAACTTAAGAAATATGGTGTTTAACTCTTAAACAAGAGAGTGTAACTAAGTTTTACTAAAAGACAAGATGAAAACGAGTGTGTTGTAGACTATGTTCATAAATAAACAGTAAAATTAAAAGAAAATAAACATTTTTTAAAGTAAAAATGCCTTTAAAACTAAACGAACAAGTACGCAGGTGTATTTGACTTAATATGACCTTGTTGACACTAGAAAGCTTAAAATTAGCAAAGGACTAAATATAGGAGTGTAATTGCTCATGTATTTTATGAAAATGCTAAAAAAACTACAAAATCACTAAGATAAGCATATTAATTGACGTGTAACTCATTGAAACTTTAAAATTTGAAAGAAAAAGGAGTTAGTAACTTATTGGAACTTTGAGAATGGATTCTCTTTATGTGAAACATAGCCACGATTTTCTTTCCACTGAGCATGTAGAGGAAAACGCCAACAAAAGAGTGTTTGCCTCTAGAAGTTCTATAATTATCCAAATTCTAACTTGTTTCAGATTATGTAAATTGACAAACATACACAAGGCATAAAAGATGAAAAAATACCTAAAATATACAGAAATCAATAAAAACTTATGTACTTAACCACAAGAATAATATATTCATGAATTAAACTATGGAAGTTAAGACTAATAAAACCTAAAATGAAACAAAATTACTAAGTAAACTTGGGTTGTCTCCTAGGAAACGCTTATTTAACATGGTTCCACTTCAACTCACAGCTTTTTGTATTGAATATTGAACTCCTCTTTGGTGAGCTTTTCAAAATTACCTCTGAGATATAACTTTAATGATGGCCATTCACTTTAAATATGCTTTTTTCCTGGATGAGCTACCTTCATTATGCCATAAGGAAAAACTTGCTAACTATGAAAGGTTTAGACCATCCAAACTTTAACTTACTAGGAAACAATTTAAGTCAAGAGTTATACAAGAGAACTTGATCCTCTTTTTAAACTACTTGGCTTGCTCAATCTTCACATCATAGTACCTCTTAGTTTACTTTTTATATAATTTTGAATTCTCATAAGCTATTAAGTGTCAATCTTCTAACTCATTCACGTGAAGTTTCCTCTTTTCACCTGTAAAATCGAGATTAAAGTTTATAAAATAGATCACGCAATATGATTTATACTTAAGTTGAATAGGCAAATGGCATACTTTTCTATGCACTAACCCATAAGGTGTAGTACCTATCGGTGTCTTATATGCCATCCTATATGCCCAAAGAGTATCATCTAACTTAGGCCAATCTTTTCTATGATTTTTTTACTATCTTTTCTAAAATCCATTTTAGCACCTTATTAGATACTTCCATCTAGCCACTAGTTTATGGATGGTTAGGCGTGGAAAGTCTATGTTGACTTTATATTTCATAAAAACTTTCTCAAAATGCATATTACAAAATTGCATGCCCCTGAATCACTCTAGGCATACAAAATCATGAAAACAATTTTTAAGAAACTTAATTACAACTAGAGTATCATTTGTAGGTAAAGCTTGGGCTTCAACCCATTTAGACACATAATCCACAACATTTAAGATGTATTTATTTCCATTAGAAACTGGGAATGGATTTAGAAACTTTGAGGCAACTCATCTTGAGGCAACTCATCTTGACAATAAATATTACTTGTCCATTCATAATTATTATATAATTGTACAAACCTTGGGCATTTTTAAATAGTGCGGGCAATAAAAATTTGACTTTAGAACTTTCTCAACCGTTATATTTGCATGGTAGTGCCTTTTAGTTGGACCAACATGGCAATGCTCTAAAATCTTCCATCCTTTTGATTGGGGAACACATCTTCTGACAATCTAATATGCAAAAATCTTTTAAAAAGTTGGGATCCTCCTAAAGATAATCCTTTAAATAAAAAAGAATTAATATCCTCCCAAATATAATCCTCTAAGTTAGAAAATAATTTCTTTTTTGTTAGCATAGTAAATAGGAATGATTTTCCTTTTTCTATCCAAGAACTGCATGTACTATAAAATCACTCACATCATACATTAGTACAAAAGGAATATTCCAATCTATAGCAACCATAATGAGGGAATTAGTTAGTTTCTCCTTACGAGTAGCGAATACATCTAAATACTCTTACATAATTATAAAAGGCACATCTTTCTCAATTAACATGGTCAATGGCCTAGAAATTTTAGAAAAGTCCTTAATTAACCTTCTATAAAACCCTGCTTGTCATAGTAAATACCCAACAACCTTAATCAATGTTAAGGGTGGTATATTTTCAATAGTTTCAATTTTTGTTCTACCTTTATTCCCTTATAAATGATCTTATGGCTTAGAACTGTACCTTCTTATATTATAAAATAATACTTTTCCCTGTTCAAAACTAGATTAGTCTCCTCAAAATGTTTAAGCACTCTTTTTAAATTATGGATGCACAAATCAAAAGAATCATCAAAAATAGAAAAGTCTTCTATAAATATCTCCATAATTTTCTTTACTAAATCATTAAAAATAGTCGTTATACACCTCTGAAATATAGTAGGAGTATTGTACAACCCAAAAGGCACCCTCTCATAAGCAAACATACCATATAAGCACGTGAATGTTAATTTCTCTTGGTCCTTTAAGGATATGAAATTTTAAAAAAATCCTAATAAACCATCCAAAAAGCAATATTAAATATGATCGAGTATTTGTTTAAACATTTAGTAAATAAAAGGAAGGGAGAATGATCTTTCCAAATGGCTTAATTCAACTTTCTATATTTTATGCATATTCTATACCCGGTACTAATAAGAATCAACTCGTTCTTCTCTTTGAGAGCCATCATTATCCCTTCTTTCTTTAGAAAAAAGTTGTACAGTGCTCACCTAAAAACTGTTATAAATGGGGTAAATAATACCTACATTAAAATTTTCAATTACCTAAACTTTGACAACTTCCTTTATATTTGAATTAATCCTTCTCTAGGTTGTATAGTTAGCTTGAAATCACCTTCTATCAAAATATTATGTGTGCAAAAAGAGGGTCTAGTTCCTCTAATATTTGAAATCTTCCAAATTATCACCTTTTTGTGCCTTTTAAGTTCCTTTCATAAATTTTCTTTTTGGTTTGCCTTCAAATTTAATGCTATAATGACCAATAACTTTAAGTCCTTCTCAAAAAATGCATACTCAAATAACTTATTTAATTCCAAAATAGGTGTGGGTCTTCAATGGAAGGTCTCAACCTCTTTTCTTTACTTTTATCGATCTCCTCAAACTCTTTCTTCCACACCATGAGTTTGTTAGCCTTAAGATAGGCTATTTACTTAACTCTCTAAGGGTTAGCTTCATTCTCTTGCTCAACTTGAATAAGACACAACGTTAGTGGGTCATTATGGACAATTTCTTGTATAAAATATGAAACTGTAACATCAATAGCATTAAGAAAATAACAAATATCATCCTATTCAAGAGAGTGTCACATAGCATCAAATATTTGAAATATTACTTCTTCATCCCTAACCTTAAGCACAAACTGGAGTTATAAAGGTGTGGTTGGAGAGCATATTGTATTTTTTTCAACTTATGTTTCTTAGTATCTTTCTGGCATTGGGTATATTGGGATCTAGAAATATTTTGTGATGGGCGTACAAGAAAACCTTTTCGAATTTTATTAGTGTTAATATAGAATTCGAGCATACCATGGAGGAATTTTCCCATAACTTGTGCCTAACTTCTTATCGATAATATATGTGGGTTTCGTAAAACTTAGAACACAAAATTCCAAGCAACTAAAATGCTAAAATACTTTGAAATAAGTGTTGACTAAAAATAATTGATTTAAGCAAAAGAAAAGTACAAGCTATAAAGGGATACGTAACAAAAAAAAAGCTAAAAAAATTAATAACAAAGTGTTTTTTATATTTATTTGTCTATTTAGAAATTGCTCGGAAGCTATGTGTTATAGGGGCTATATAGTTAATGTTGTTCCTTATTTATTTGGTGCTAGTGAATTTATAGTCCTTAACTCCCTCAAGCAATTTTTTGTTATAACTACCTACTTCCCACATTTTAGCTAATTACTTACTACTATTTTCTCAACTTTACATTCTCTACTTCTGCCTCAAACATCTCTTTTATAATTTCCTAACTTCCAACCTACTTCCACATTCTCCATCTTGTTTGTTAACTACTCTCAACACATTCATTGCCTATGTTTTAGACTTCCACGTTCCTCTCACATTCTGATCTTTCTTCACACATAAATTCTTTAGCTAAACATTTACTAGGGTTTCATTTTTGGGCCCTTTTCACCTATGGGGTAAATTTATTTTTTTAGGCTATCAACAATTGCACCCTTATATATCTGGTTGAACAAACTAAATATATGGTGTAGAAGTTTCCTTAGCCTTCTATAAAACGACTTCAAGACTATTAGCCAAATTCCTAAATATGACCTATTGGTGTTGGGGAGTTTAGGAACTAAACAGAATTCATAAGGAGGTCCCGGTAACGTTATCATAAGGATCTTCCTAAGTCATAGATTATCTTTAGAAGACATGAAGCATTAGATCTAATGATCATATCAATATTTAAAATCCCCATCTTTTTGTCTGTATGTAAGCTGACAGATCTTCTTTATTTAAATTTCAAGCTCATATTATGTCTTTGGGTTGCATTTGTTTTTTGTTATAAAATTCTTCTTGTGTTATGTCATTCTCTATCTCAAACTTTAAACAATCTTCAAATTCTATTTCGACTTTCATAGTTTCTTTTTCTTTCATTTACAAATTCTCTCACACTTTTCTAAGGCAATAGCTTCCACTCACCATGTATATTACTCTTCTTCCACCAATTATGCTGAACTGAATGCCACACATGTATGTTATGATTTTTGTACTTCATTTGAAAATTTTTCAATTTTCTTAACCTTACTTCTTCATTTAGGCTATAAAACTTGAGATGATCTCTATTCCATATGAACCCTTTCATTCTTTTATTAGAATTAGATAATAACCTTTCTTGATCCTAAATATCCTTTTTGGTTCTTACTATTAATTCTAACATTTGAATTCCTTTTCAGTATGGTAGAACGATTTCAAAGATTTCCTTATTTTAATTATAAACAAGAATTGCCTCTAACTATTAAGATCCCTTCATCTATTGAATCTTCTCATACATCCTATCCTTATTTAAGGGAAGTATGTAAATCAAAATTTCCTCCAGAATCTCCTCTATTTCAAGCTCCTAAATCCCTAAAGTAATGGTTGAAAAATGTAGATTAGTGGGTTAAATGGGCAGATAGATTTTATCCTTCATATCATTATGCTCCAGAAAAGATATAGTCTTCTTCAGTTAATAGTTCTTTCTAAGCATTCCCTGGAATATCAACCTAACTTCATATATGATGTCTTGAGATTCTCAATTCCCTCTTATAACTCGTTTCTTTTTCCTATTAAACATTCCTTAATCTCATTAAAAGATGTTTTTTCCTAACCAAACTGCCTATAATTAAGGAGGACTTCATTTGTCTAGTCAAGGAGACCTCTAGTTTAGACCCTAATGCTTTTAAATGCTCTTCTAATTTTGGGCTAATAAATAATTATACTTCTTCTAGAAATACCATTTCTAAAGAAGAACATATTAAGTTCATTTAGGTCATGTTGAATTGATTTATTTTCTGCCCTGTTAATAACAAACCAAGTCTGTAGTTCCTTCCTTTTTGTAGAGTAGTGGCCTCTAGAAAATTCTTTGCTCTTGGTTCTATTTTATTGGGATTCCTCTAACAAAAATCAGGGATATGTCTATCCATCCTTTCCTTATAGAGATTTAATTTATGTGTATGGTTCATGCAACTCTGGACTTGTACTTACTTCCCAAAACTCAGGGAAAGAGAAGGCCTACCTTCCAGTAATCCTAAATTTCCAGACTTCCTTAATTTTTTTTATCCATCAATTTATATAGTAAGCCTCCTAAAGATGCCTTTAGTTTTTTTTTTCTATCTTTACAGTATAGATCGATAGACCAACTGAATCCTTTTGGAGACTTCTTTAAAGACCCTATTGGCTTAGAATTTTTAAGACTTCTAAATCATCCTGTTGGCCTTTTATCAAAACTTTTACTTATCTATACTAATCTAAGAGTTTTTATTATGGATGGTGATCAAGCATTAAAACCTGACTCTTCTATTACGACCTTAGGCTTTTAAGTATACCTTCCTTATCTTTAGAGTTGACAACTCGACCTTTCTTTTAGAATTCTTCTAGTTATTCTTTTTTTATACCCTGGGGCGCGGGACAAATCTCTCTAAGGAACTCGGTAAAAATAGCCCCTTAACTTTGGGAGAAGAGGTGCCGGAGTCCCTTTTTAAACGATAACTATCAGTGACAAGTTCCTTTAGGAAATCTTAGATCATTATCGCTTTCTAAAGTGCAAGATCTTCACAACTATTATTGTTGACACTAAAGTTTATCTCTCTTGGTGGTCAAAAGAGTTTATAGAGCTTGATACTTTATTTGGATTCTGTCTTCTTGAAGATATTTCCTCTAATTTAAAGATTATTGACTCTTTGACATTTACTACTAACTTTTACCACTACATATTTTAGCATTTTGGATGCCAAAAGCAAACAGGAGGGGAAGCCTACTTATCAAAAGGAAGTGGTTTCAAATCCTGTATCCAAGAGAAAACTCAAAAAGAAGTCCCCAAATTCAAATTTTAAAAAGGCTAAAACACTGATCCTAAAAAGTTCTATTAGGAACTTAACTTGTTCATCCACAAAACTGCTTGAAGAAACTGATACAATAGAGCTTACAACTAAAGATACCATCCCTATAGAAGGAAATTCTTCCACTACTAATAAAAAGGTTATTAAGGACATCAACAATGGAATCCAACTTCCTTTAACCTCTCTTACCTTTATTTCCTCTACAAATTCTTATTTTTAATCTCATTTTTTTACAAATGACATGAAATTAGATCTTTTAGCTCCTACCCTCCTCTTGAGCTAGAATCTGAGCTGAAAATTACTAAGGTTACTTTGCCATAAGTGAAATATGTTTATTCTTTACACCTATCTGCCAGACTGCTAACATATTTTCTTATGTTTTGTAGATAAAAGATGTCTTGATGCCAGTGGCACCTTTTGAAGAAGTTTTAGACCTAAGTTTCTTAGACCTTTCTCCTAATAAACCCTCTAATGCTACACTAATAATTAGTATTAAGGAGTTGCCAAGCGTTAAAGAATCTTTGAAACTTATTATACAATAAAAGCTTCAATTTTTGACTAAAATCTAGCCTAGTTCTTTCTTGAGCATGTTATCCTATGTTGCCTCCATAACTAAGTCATCTGTTGTTAAAGAAATTTTAACAAAAACAAAAAAAAAATTTACTTCTTTTGAGAAGTCTTGCCATGATCAAGTTGTGTACTATAAAAAATTATGCTTCTTAAACAAACACCGAATGGATTATTGATGCAGAAAAGGCTAGAGGAAAGAATCTCCTGATATAAATTCATGAGTTGAAGAGTGAATTAGACTCTCTAGAAAATAAGTATGTGAGTGAATTAGACTCTCTAGAAAATAAGTCTGCTAAGTACGAAAGAGCTATCAAATTGATTAAAGAGAAGCAAGGAACTATCAAATAAGATAGTTAGAAGCTTATCCAAAAGTTTAATAACATCAAATAGACGATTAAGGAGTTAGGGAGTTGGTGCTATAGAAACAATAGGTTTAACAAGCTAAAGAGGACCAAGTCTCTTACATCAAATAGTAGGGTGAGATCTAGTCTTTTGACTTGGATCAAATTTGAAATTTTCCATTTTCACTTTGATGATCACCAGTTGGTCTTCTATGAATTTTAATCTTATTCATGAATGTTTATTTTGAACTATCATTATTTGATTTTGAGAATTCATTATTGTTCTTTCATCTTTGATTTTTTAAAAAGAGTAGGTATATAAGGTTTCTAGTACTTCTTATTGATCAAATGCTTACAAAGTTTGCCTTCTAAACTAGATAACTAATAAGCATTGACATTTAAAACTCTACAAATTTAGAATGAACCTTCCCACTTTGGAGACCACTTCCTCCATTCTCTACCTTTTTCTCCAAGCGATAAGATCACTTCCATAGTAGATCCCTTTCTTGGAATTTTTGTATGTGAAATCTTTTGTTGTAGAATTTTTGCATCTTCTCTTTTTGAATAATCATGTTATTCAATGCCTGAAGTGGCACTTTGGCTAAATCCTCTAGTTCTATCAATATTGCAACATCCCACTACCATAGGGTACATACCCAAACATTTAGGAACATTCAAGTACATATCCTATAATAATGGCATGATAGAGCGAAACAGATCCGACTGAAACATGGCATCATCTGACATAATCAGAAGTCATCAAATTTTAAAACTATTCATTGCATTCATTCACAACTATTTACACTGTCTTCATTAGACGAATATATACAAAACCTCACATAGGTTCTAGCAAAATCTACAAAATAAAAGCTATAACTCTCTGACGTCAGCTGACAGACCTCTGAGCCATAACTTAGTCCAAAACATTCTTCTAATCCGGAATAAACACTAAGTCTCTTGTTTTGTACCTGAAAAATCACGTTGCAATTTTTATGAATTTTGCGAACTCAATGAGTGAACCATCATTGATGATTTCACCGGATTACACACACATACCACATATTTCACATATATTCATCAAGATCATATATACACTCCAGATATTCGCACAACATGGTATATCATATAATCTCACAATCCACATAGCCAAGTATAACAAATAGATCACAACAATTTATCATTCGTTTCATCTTTGCAGATCATTAAAAGAAATTCAGTCTTATAATGTTATATGCATGAGACTCAACATTCTTTCTTATTGTTGTGGCCGAGTGCCTATCACAAACTTATACAAATATCGGCCCATAAGGCTAGGTCAAACAGAATCATGGAGCATAACTCTACGCGCAAAATTATAAATCACGGAGCAAAGCCCTATGTGGAAGCGCTTCATACTAGCAACTTAAGCCACAATGCCTTTATCTGAGCATGCATTTTATGAAATGCAACAATTTCAGAAAATCTCATATATCACAATCTTATACAAATGCTCAGACAAGATTTCACAATCATCGGACCTAAGTCTGACATTTAACTTTCATTGAGAATCAAATGTCAAATTCATATCAAATCAAAACACTACCAATACATGCCCAACTATTAAACTCCTCGAACCTCAGGTCTGGAATCCAAAAACAACTCACAAACAGTTCAATAATATTGGAAGTGAAATAAATCAAACTAAAATCAAATCAAATCAATCCAAGGAAATCATCTAGGTTGAGTCACAGAATGCTACAATATGCTATTGCCTGGATGGTCCAGAAATGTCTGTCTAGTGTCCACTTGACTCCTCTAAAACATACATAACACATTCAAAAAAATCACATTTTTGCACAAATGCACAAATGTTCTTTTATGCACATCAATGTATAGAAAGTATGCACAATGCATGTTCAATGACAATTCTAGGTATCTTATTGTAATTCTCATCATCAAATCGATCAGATATCAAGGCCCTTATTAATAACATTAGTACTTATAATTGGACCATAATAAAGCATATGTGAAATCCATTACATAACTTAATTTCTACCCACATGATTTTGGGTCAACTTTGCATATTAATCTGATAGGGTAAATGACAAAATTGGGCAAAACTTTCTACTGGAAAGTTGTTCTAAAGTGTCTTAAGTTTCTAATGACTGCAAGTTCATCCAATTTAGTTCAGTATTCACTGAGTTATACGCAAAATACTACAGACTGTGCACATTTGAACTTTTAGCTAGTACATGATCATATCATCTAATTGTACAACTCATATCTTTCAGCTCAGACATCAAAAAATTACAAACTTTATATAAATTTAAAGCTAAGAGAATAAGCTACAACTTTTATGAAGACAACTTAGCCTAATTCAGCACACATCAATATAGTTTATTCAATAATCACAGGACATAATTTATGTCCCTGTTAATGCTACAGCCTAAGCTAAAACTCAGTTTCATGCCAATTTTGAAAATCTTAGAGACAAAATTAAAATTTGACCTCTCCTCAAAAGTTATAGAAATATGTATCTAGTTTAATATGAGTCAAAAATAAACTCATTCATAAATCTAAATCTCAAGTTATAATTTGAAAACCGAAGCATGATCATGAAAATTTTCCAATTCATAACATTCCAGTATACTTCCACACTTTCATCCTATCAGTCACTTTCAAATCAATTTAGATTAATTTAAATTTTTATGGAGAGAAAGAAAAATGTCTTAAGAATCCATTGGTCTAAGTTTCAAGTTATTTGGAGTTCGGATGAAAAAGTTATGGCTAAAAGAATCAACACAGTTCAGTTTTGAAAAAGCCTTTGGGTACAACTAGCTAGTCTTCTCTTCTCTCTCTAAAACGCAGGCTTCATCTTCTTCACCATAAACTGCAGATTTATTTTCACTCTACTTCCTCTCTTCCACTTACCCCATCATCTCTAATTTATACTCTCACATTTCTACTCCCATTCCAAGTCCACTTACCCTAAAACAACTCAAAATTCAAAAGTAAACACAAACATCAAAACATAAATTATATAAGATATCACCTTTTTTTTGTTTTTCCTTTCTCTCTCTACTGTGAATTTTGTTTTTACACTTAACAGCAAATCCTAAATAGAACCTATACCATGCTTTTCCACTCCCATTTGCATTCAGCTCACTATCAAGGCCTCCCAAAATTCAAGATCACACAACTTCAAAAATAACAATTATATTCGCGTATTTCACCAAAGTTTCTGCACTTTCATTCTTTTTCTGCATTCTTTTTCATACTTTCAGCCTCTTTTCTAACTCATTAATCATCACTGAAACTACTTTGTCCTACCCCCACTCATGCATGTATCTATTTCCACACACTAAAACATCATCAACACAAATCCTTTACAAAGCCCATAATACTTTCGGTGGATGGAAATAACGAAAATAAAAAGTAACAGCACAAGTTTCATATTGAAGTTCTTACTTTGATATTAGAATCCAAAGCCAAACATGCAACTTGAAGCAATTAGCTGATTCGGTGATGAGATGGATGAACAAAAAGAATTTTGGTGTTGATGTATACGGTGAAGAACAAAGGTGGAGAAAACAACAATAATTTCTATTTTAGCCTAACACCTCTCCACATGTCACCATGCATGTGAGTCATTTGTCTCATCTATAAGCTGCCACATGTCACAATATAATTGGTCCATTATTTTAATATTTTTCTTAGTTTAAAATACCCCAAAATTTTGAAACTTTTCTAAAATTCACCGAAAATTCTGAAATAATACTAATAGTCTCCAAATAAGTTTTCAACTCAAAAATAATTCACCAAAAATTTCTAAAATATCCGAAATGTACAAAAATTATCAAATCACCTTTAATTAGCAACAGGCGAGGCCAAAGTATAAACTGGCAGATTTCACTGTTAATGTGATTAGGGAGGTCCTTATTGCTACTAGAACACAAGTTAGCATGAGCTGGGATATGCGTAGGCGTTGGAGTGTGTAGAGGGTGGGTTTGCTTTTGGATGGTTATTTGGTTGAGGTCATTCGGGAATGCCTCTATTTGTGACTTTTTTTTAGTTTCTTCCCCTAGTTTGGGTTGTACATTGTAAATACTTTGTTTCGTTTTGAGTAATATATTTTCTTTAAAATTTCAAAAATAAATCAACAATTTCTATTTATAAACCAATTTACTCAGAAATACCAATGAATGCATGTACAATCATATGAATATGCAAAATAAATGTGTAAATCACAATCATGCATAAGCGTGAATTATGCTTCCTAATTTTTCATTAATCTCTAATAAACATCATTTTAAACTTAATTCAAGTAACAGGATGTTACAAATATTGCTTCTGAATATTCAAATAAAATGTTTTGCTTAACCACTCCTAGGGATAGGATTATCATTTTCATAAGAACAACATCATGACCATAGCTTAAAGTGCATGGGCTAACTCCTGTAGTAGCAAATTTGGAAGTATGATATGCCTATAATGTTTAAGATAAGATTCTTTGCCATTTTCTTGGATTTTCCTCCCACATTTTTTTCTAGAATTTTAATAATTACTTTGTTTGATGCTTGGGATTAACCATTAGCCTGATTATAATATAAAGTCAAATTTAACAATTGTGTATTATAATCTTTAGCAAAATCCCTAGCTTACTAGCCTATAGATTTAATTCCCTAATCATTTATTATTGAGGCAAAGCAGTCATTTTTAACCCTAATATTTACATCATTTGACAAATTTAACCCTAACGTTTCAAAGAGTATAAATTAAACTCTAACATTTGAAAAACCTTAAAGTTTAACCCTAAGTTAACCACGAAAATGACAACAATATAATGTCATTAGTTTTGTCTGGTCTTAATTTATATTATTTTATTCTAAATGTTGGTGCTTCACTGTGGTTAAATTAAAAATTAAAAATTATTAATATTTTAAAATGTGGGATCCACTTTAATTAATTAACCCTAACAAATTAACTTATCCAAATAACCTAACCTAACTAATTATAACCTAAAACTGTCAACATCAGCAAAACTCAAATTCTGCATTAAACTCATGAACCCTGTCCCGCACCTCCGTTGGCAGGGAGAATAGAGCAGAAATCGGAGATAGCACATACTACGACATCTAGAGCACCTAACATCTCAAGTAATCAAGAATTCATGTGTTTTGATTTTTTTTTCTGTTTTTCAGCAGAATTTGGAAACTTCCCAACGTCAGCGTCTCTCTACTCTCCTCAACACTATTTCAGTAGCTACTCTCTATTTACTTTACATATTCCTATCTCACGACCTTGCTTCCTTAAAAGTCTCCACATTTATTTGCATCTCTGGAGCTTTTCATTGGATCCCTTTCACCATCAAAGCATATGCTATAATGTTTGCTACCGTTTCAACACAGCAGGATGTTGCAAGATTCTATTCAATCAGTTGGTTCATCCATGGCAAAGTTGAGGTGTAGGACGTGTGATTGGGAGTCACGGATGAATGTTGGTCTTCTCGAATCATCACCGAAGGAAAATGCAATGGCTTGATCCATGAGAACATGATGTGGCGTGCGCCGGCCAGACCTCTGATAATTTTACTATTTATTTTCATATCCTGATACGATTTTTACCATCATTTATGTCATCGTGTTAATGTCATCGTCTTTGAGAATCGTATAGGTTAATTAACTCATTGACATGTGAATGATGTGATCCTAAACAAAACTTTGTGTAAAGTTACAGGCATATATCTCTACTTTTTACAAGCTTTGTTCCTTTTGTAATTGTGTATATATATAATTCCTTAATTACTACATAAAGAAGTTTTATGCAAACAATTCGTTTCTGAACAAAACTTTATGCAGGTAAGTGATCCTGCAGCATTTGATGAGCTAAGAATAGCAAGACTCACTATTTATCTTATACTTTCTTGACATTGTAATCAGTGATGGTTTGTGTTTGGATGTTCATTAATTTACACTATAGTTCCTGCTTCTCTGGTCTTTTTTCTAAGATAGGCACCAGTAAAACACCAGTTGCTTAAATGTTAAATAGTTTTATGCCACTTTCAGATGCAACTTGACTGTACTCGGCTCAATGACTAGCCAACGATACCTAATTTCTGCAACTTCCTCGTTAAAAATCACAAAATGGTAGGTTCACGGAGAGTGACGACAAGGAAGAAACATACAGATGGGTTTATCTAGTGAAAGCCTGCACAAGTTATTGTCACCTTTGACCTTGTTCAGAAGAACCTGTCGCGGAAGCAGTACTCGGGCCGACACCATTTTCAAAGGGAGGGGAAGTGCCCCATTTTCCTTCTGATTTCAATGGCTCAGGCACGTACATCCCACCATCAGTCAGTCCTAACGCAAACTGTTAGCCTCTGATGGATGTGCAGCAAGGACCCTTAAGCTGTGAAAACTAAGGGTCAGATGCACCAAGAGGACAACTTTCTTCGAATAATAAATCCTAGAAGAAAGAAAAGATCATAAACACATGTGGTCTTACAAGCTATATGCAAAACACTGCGATCAATGATAAAAACGTAAAGAACGATAAAAATCCAACGAATGCTTCCTGTGCCGAAGTTTCGAGAGACGGAGGACCCGGGAGCTCAGCGGGCTCACAGAGCAGATGGTCCTTACCGCCGACGAGCTGGGTCAAACTTAACACAGACGGTGCTCTTAAACCTAGTCCCCCCCTTGCTACTGCCGGGGGTTTGATCAGAGACTGACAGGGCCATTGGCGAGGTGGTTTCCTTCATCGGTTTCACCGCTGTTCCCCTCTTGAGGCCGAACTTGGGGGCGTCCTTTCAGGCCTGCAGCTAGCTTGGGACCTCGGATATCACTATCTTATCCTCGAAGTCGACTCTCTCGAGGTGATCAACATTCTCTCTACTTCTCGTTTCCCCGGTACTGATCAATCTGTTTTGGTGACAGGTATCCGGAGCCTACTTCGGCTACCATGGGAGGTGCAGATCCAGCACGTCTATCGTGATGGCAACCAAAGTGCTGATCATTTGGCTGCCCTAGCAACTTTTGCGAGTCCTGGCTTTCATTTCCTTTCGGAGCCCCGGCTTTTGTCCGGGTCCACATGAAGCGTGATTATCACGCCTCTTTGTCTCAGCCGACCCTGTCTTAGTTAGGCGGGTCTTTTTGATTTATTTCATTTCCTTTCCTTTGTATGCAAAAAAAAAAAAGAACTAACTGTTTAGTTTTTGTGTACAGTGTAAATCAGTCAGATTTCAACATATATACAAGACTTAAACTAAAGCTACTTTACTGTCTAAGTACAAAGCTACTTTACGTTTGACCTTAAAAATCCACCGAGAACCAATAATCTTCTTACTAATAGGTAAAGAAGTTAAAATCAAGTGTTATTAGATTCCAGTGCAGCCAACTTCTGCTATATCTGTTTCTTCTGTGCCTGCTGTCTCTTCTCCTTGTTCTCTTGTTGCTTATTGTGATTCTAATTGGGGTTCTTGTTTGACCTCTCGTCGTTCTGTTTCGGGTTTTTGTGTATTTTTAGATACTTCTTTTGTTTCTTGAAAGACTAAGAAATAGCTCACAGTCTCTCGTTCGCCAGCTGAAGCTGAGTATCATAGTATGTCTTCAATGATGTGTGAGTTGTTGTGGATTTCCTATTTGTTGAGAGATTTACAGATTTCCTTTTCCTCTCCAATTCCTTTATGATGTGATAACAAGGCAGCTCTTCGTATCACTACTAATCTAGTATTTCA
>JANTNU010000002.1:20557143-20580023 GCA_024752395.1 Erythroxylum havanense
TAAACGTATATATATATATATGTATTTACTATATATGAAAATTCAGTTCTGAGTTGCTGAGTTGTCCGGTTCTACCAGATTCATAATCGAATTATTTCAATGTAGCT
This sequence comes from Erythroxylum havanense, assembly GCA_024752395.1. Classification (NCBI taxonomy): domain Eukaryota; kingdom Viridiplantae; phylum Streptophyta; class Magnoliopsida; order Malpighiales; family Erythroxylaceae; genus Erythroxylum; species Erythroxylum havanense. The sequence continues at coordinate 20,557,251 of JANTNU010000002.1, forward strand.
CCCAATCATACAAAATTTAGCTTTCAAATTAAAACTCATATATTTCTAAAGCATACACTTATATTTAGCAATATTCACTTTTAATATCTTATTCACATAAATCATAGCATAAATGTTCATTTCATGAAAACCATTTGCATAAAATTGATTTAAAGAACATTCAAATGTGATAAATTCTTTTGCAAGGAATTTAGTCATATAACAATTAAAATACACTCACAACTTGCTAATTTCCTTAAACAAAAATCACTTGCACAAAATCAATTTAAAGAACACTCACTTGACATCAGTTATTTTGCAAAGAAGTTATTCAAATGAAACAATTAAAATACACTCACTCAAATGTCTTTTTCCACAAGTAGCACACTCAGGCATTGAGGTCTTAGTGTCACGAGAGTCTCTGGGCCTAGTGGTAACCCAAAGGATCCCTGGTTGGACGATTCACCTCTACTAAACCTCTTGCCAACACTCCATCTTGACTTATTTTTCTTGGTTGAACCCTGCGATGAACTAGTTGGTGTGTTGTGCTTTTGTTCTGATTTGGAACTCTGAGTGATTGTTATTGCATTTCTGTACACTTTTACTGCAACTTCAACTAATTCCCCATAGCGTGTGTGTAAAGCCAAAGACGGATGGATTCGTAATCTAGGACTCAAGCTTGCAGCAAACCTCTTGCACTTCTACTCGTCACTGTCAGCAAAAAAATGAAACACTTATGACAAGTTCCAAAAATCTCTTCTCATAGTCTGCCACTGATGTCGAACCTTGCTATAGACGGAAGAACTTCTCTACCTTTGCATCCTTATAAGTCTGTGGGTAGAATTTATTTGAAACTTTGCCCAAGATACCACATCTGGAAATCAGCTCTCAATGGCCTCTCACCAATCCTTCACCTTTGTCCTCAAGGAGGAAGGTGAAAAATACAACTTTCTACTCATCAACGCATCCCACAACTCTGTATTCCTTTTCACCTGATCTAATCATGTGAGTGCACTATTGAGATCTCCACTCTCGTCAAAAGTCTTGGCACCCAATTTACAGACGCGCTCAATTGAGCATCCAAAAGCTTCCACACTTTCATGTGGCTACTGCATCGCTGCGACGAGAATCTGAGTCATCAGTTTCACATTAAAGCTCACCCTAGACAATTCCGCCGACCCTGACGATTGGGAATGTAGCTGGTTCATAGAGACACTTGCTGAGTCTAGAATGCGGTCATCCTCTCGTGGTGGAAGTGACTCAGGTGCAAGAGCTGTTGAAATGGCTCTCTCGGGACGTCTATGGCCTCGTCTGTGCATCATGTTATGTATTGAACAAAAATGCAAATGTGTAAAGCTTTCAGTTTATGAAATCATATGCATGTAAATCACAACATTTTATTGGTCACCTCACTTTTAAAATAACATAAAAACCTTAAACCAAAAAGGAGGCAACCCATTTTTAAAATTCAGGCTTTGATACCAACATTGACACACTCCTATCCTAAAATGACTAGGCGATCTGCGCAGCACCCCCATGGTGACCTTCCGATCGATATCTGATCCAACTGAAAAGTTCTCATGGAGCAAAGCCTATTTCCTTTTTAATCGAAAAGTTTTAAAGCATCATAAAAAGATATAAGCAATGGAGTTTTTTTAATCATTTTTATTAAAATTCTGGCAACACAACAACTATATTTTGATCTTCCCAAAATTTTCAGTTCTTCGTAAAAGTTCAAAAACACTTCTATAATCATCTCAAAATTCCCACTATAAATTTTAGACTTTAAGTGCATTCATAAGCAATCTCAACAATCATTTCAATAATCTTAAAACTAAGCTCAAACATATTCATGCATTTAACTTTAAAGCATTCATATACATCTGTTCTCTACACGAAATATAGTCCAAAACATATTCATGAAAATGCAAATCTTCCCAAAAAATTTGCAAGGCAAAAATGCCTACACAGTAGTATGTGACAAAGTTGACTAGTTGTGAGGTGGAGTCCCTATGGCTGAAACCTCTGAGCATGCACCTGGGAGATTTCATTTAAAAACATAAAAGAGTGTGTGAGTTAAACGAGCTCAGTGAGTGTTAGAATTTCTATTCAAATCATGTTTAACTATTTAAATCTCTCTAAAACAAATTCATCTCAATTCGTATAATTCAATATTTAATATGAAGCATATATACTTCCAGAAATCACGTCTTTCAAATCGCTTTTAAAAAAATAGTGGCGGCATTAAAAATTTCATGAATTTCTTACACGACATGGCCTATCACTAACTTCTTTGCCATATGGTACCCTCAAGCATAAAGTCACGGAGTTGATTTTGCATCACTTACTTGCAATTGGTTAACCACTAGTGATAGAGCTTGTTCTACTTTGCTTACCCGCACTAGGATAACCATTATACATCGTTAGTTACGAAGCTGGTTCTGCATTGCTTACTCGCAACTGGTCAACCACTAGTTATGGAGCTGGTTCTACATCGCTTAATCGTACTAGGTTAATCGCTATATACCGGCAGTTAAGAGTTGATTCTACATTGTTTACCGCAGTTGATTAACCACTAGTTATGGAGTTAATTCTACGTTGCTTCTCCTAGTAATTGTTATACACTAGTATATTAATATGTATAAAACCTATAGGTATACCATAGGCTAAAAACCACTTCCTTTTTATCAACAAATAATATCATCTCAATATAAACTCAAATCATGTAAGATTTAACTTTCAAACTTCAATTCATATATTGCTAAAAACGTAAAATTATACTAATATTATTCACTTATAATGTATCATTCACATAAAACTCATAATCCATATTCACTTCACGAGAGAATAGAAATCATTTTCATAAAATACATTTAAAATGCACTCACCGTTAAGCAACTTTATCGCCAAGCACACTCACGCGTTCTGTGCCTTTCTTTTACCTACATAAATGCATTTCACTTAGGCATTTATTTCCAAATTCAGAAATAAGACATTAACACTATAAATTCGATTTAATCGAATTCGAGATTAAATTTAATCGCGTAACACATACACTAATCGTACTTTCGTTTATTACCGTAAGCTAACCTATTATTCAATTCTAACTTCAAAAGTCACTTAAAGCCATATTTTACCTATTCTAACTTATTAGTTTCTTCAACACTCTTATCTTACTCAATTTAATTCACCATATCATGATCATGCATGATAAGTCACGGCTATGACCTATGTCTAGAATTCATACCTTGTTCCTTACTTTTCACATAGAAAACGTTCAAATTAGGCTTGAGGTATTCTAAACATTTGTTCCCCTAAGTCACTAGTTTCCATATCATCAAAAATCATGTTATTTCAACTTCTAAATCATGAAAATTGTACCAAATATCACAATTTGTTTCAACACAGGGGCAGTATCAGGTTATCATTTTCAATCTCAAATTTCGATATCATTCATCTAGAATTAGGTCTAGGTTTATTCTAGAGATTTTTAGTATTATGTTTTAGGTTTGATCTGTAATTGGAATCACTCAATTCGGAGGTCTTTAGGCTGATTTATGGCCAAAACAATGGGACTGGTTCAAAGTAACCTAAGACAGAATTCTACTACATGTTCCTCTCTTATTATATTCAATCAATTCTATGTAAAGAAACACCAATATAACACCAAGAAACCACTGATCTTAAACACATCCTTCTCACTCGAAACAGACCCGTAAAAATAAGAAATTTAGGTTAGTAAAACTTACCACTTTCTTTCTCCAATCTTTTGGTTAAATGATAAAAACATAGGTTTGACCAAGGTTTCTCTAAATTTCCATCAAAAACCATCAACAATGGAAGCCCTCTTCTTCCTCTCTCCTTGGACTACCTTCAACCTTGCTTCTCTTCTTTTCACTTTTGTTTTTGCTCTTTCACGTTTACCCTCTAAAACACTCTCACAGTTATGTTCAAATGAAGCCAAAAGTCTTGCTTTATTCTTTTATACTTAATGCTTTACACGTCAATGTTTTAATGGTTGTCTCTATGACTAATTATTCATTTAATAAATGATGCTTAACTCTTAAGAAAGCCTTTAATCGGTCATTATGTGTGACTCATTAATCCACTCACACCATTATACACAAAAAGACCAAAATGCCCTTTTAATGAGTTTAATTCACCAACTAATTGAACCACATTCTGAAAATATTCCACAATTGTCTTTTAGGGTCAATATTTATTGATTGGATGCTTTAAAAATTTTCAAATGGATTTAAAATCATTAATACCCATTATTTTCCAAAAAGGACATTTTAGTCCTAAACTTTCAGAACTTCCAAAATCCATCCTATCGGACTTATTTTTGATCCGTTTCATTATCATTTAACTCTAAAACTTATTCGGATATTTTTCATTATTTCGAGGTTGAGTTCCACAAAAATTTATTATTCATCTAAAAAAACTATTCACCGAAAATAAAAAATTTTATTCTGTGAAAAGAAAGGTTCAGGGTTTTACAATAAATGATTTTGATGAAAACTCCACATCTATGGAATTGTTGTTGGCTCTTAGAATGTCTTGTCCACTTTTATGTTTTTGATCTTTACAATATGAAATTTTCTTCGCTATGTATGATTTTTATGATGCTCTCCTTTTGTCTCTGGTTATCTTTCTCGAAGGTAGTTGGAATTTCAATGAGAAATAGAGAATGAAGCGATGATACGTAGAATAGCAGCAACACCATAACAAGCCATATTATATTATAGGAAAGTTGTAAAGTCACATGCTTTTGTCTTCGTTGCATCTTTTGTGGTTACAAAGAATTTTGATAGGGTTGATGATGTTTTCGTAATGCTGTTTACGTGTATATCATGAAATTTATGAATGTAGTGTTAATGAATGGAGAGGGGACCAGGCAGACGAGCTCTGTGTTTAGGGAAGTAGGTAGAAGAAGCTTGCTGTTTCATTATATGGTGTAAACTTTTATTGCATGCTTAAGAAAAATTTTTAAGCCAACAGAATTTATTTGTTGGTGGCACAGAATGTAACATCATACATCTCCATGAAATTAATAACCTGTTTGTAGGCTGATCTGCGCCGTGCCGACTTTCGTGCCAAACAACGTGCAATGGAAGATGCCTTAATGGCATTGGAGGTGAGGCATTACAAATTTAAACTATGATGGTTGAATTTGTAAAATTATCCCCTTGCAAGAGTTATATTTTCTCTTATTTTTTTATGTGTTGCACGTACTGATCCTTACCTTTATTACTATTATTCCACCATATGCAAAAGCACATAGCCTAATGTAATTTGCATAGCCATTTATTTCTCAAATAGACAAATGAATAGTTTTCCTATTGCTCTCAGTTTGTCAAAAATATACATAACCTGATGGTGAGCAAGATGTACAACTTGTAAGTTCTTCTATTAATAACTTACCTCTTTTACTTTCTAAGATACTAGCTTTCCCCATCTGATCGAAATCTTAATTCCTGATACGTGATTGTTTTCCAGTCCTCTTCGTAAAGAAAATGGTTCACTATCAGATAGTGAAATACTTGGACGTGTGACACTTGAAAAAAACGGAAGGGCTTTGGATTTCTTTCCCGGAAAAGTGTCTACTGATCGCATTACAGCTATTCAGGTTCTCTTCCTTGAATAAGTTAGTAGAATTACTATAATTCTTTCAGGAAATTTAACACATATAACATCTTATTTGATGATATATAGGAAGCTTACTGGAGTATGGCAGCAGCACTCTCTGAAGCTGATGGAGTTGACTACACAGATCCTGAAGAGGTCTAAAATTGTATTTATTTTCCTGATCGCTGTGAGCATAGTTTTTTTTTTTTGTTTGGTTATTAACAGGTCTTGTCCTCTTCTGGAGTAGCTTGAGTTGCTAATTGCAACTCTAATAGATCTCGATGCTATGGATGGTAAAAGTAGTGTGTCATTGTTGGCAGAGTGTTCGAGTTCTCCAGATGTCAATACAAGGTAAATGAGATCTGAGTTAGTATTGAAAATCATATAATCCTGCATTTTTCTTTTGTGTTTGATAAACGAATAAGCCTGCATTATTTTGTAGAAAGCTTACATAGTAGTCTCAAACATTTGTTGGGTCTTGATCATCCTCTTTTATGGTGCAGACAAGCTTTGGCCAATGCACTGGCAGCAGCCCCATCAATGTGGACCCTTGGCAATGCTGGAATGGGAGCATTGCAGGTACTAATGGTCAAATGGAATGATAGATAGCTATGAAAGCAATGGTTGTCATCTCATCTCTCAATAAGTAGTTAATAACAATTCTGTTGGCAGAGATTGGCAGAAGATAGAAACCCAGCGATTGCTGCTGCAGCATCCAAAGCAATTTATGAACTGAAAAAACAGTGGGAGATAGAGGAAGGAGATAGTTGGAGGTTCACAATGTATCAAAAACCAGGGGAGGGTTATGATAGCCGAGCAGATGAAGATTGAGAAGCATCACTCATTTAATACTGTAGATATCTATGATAGCCCGGCAGATGAAGATTCAGAAGCATCAACATTTAATACTGTAGATATCCATATTTGGATGATCTGTATGTAATCATCTAAAGAACAGGACTGTTTCCAATGTCATCATTTACTCGGGTAAGATTAGGGTTCCACAGAGCAAGACCCAGTTAAATGGATCAACATAGAAGGCTTCTAACTAAATCTTTCCCTTTTATGCTTTGGTTGAATAGTGAAATTTGGGATAAGAAAATAAACGAGTATATTGAATCATAAAAGTAATAATTTTAAAACCAAAGTCATGCGAAATATCCCTCAATGTTATGATTTATAGTTTTTGGAAATTAGATTTTAACAATATGTTTCCAAGTTGATGAATGAGCGAGCTACGATGCTATAATGAATATCATACCAAAACTTGTATCAATTTTGGTATTAACGTGGTACAACAATCAATATTGGATATTGTTTTAAATAATTTTTTAAAATTATGAAAATTTTAAATTTATATAATTAAAATGTAATCCTCTATTATAAAATTTATCTATATTAAATAATTAAAATTGGAATAGTTCAAATTGATTGTGTGAGTTGAGATTTGAGAAATTTGAATTTTAAAGTTAGAATTATGTTTGTAAGTTGGCTCAATATGAATATAATTTAGGCATTGGAAATTGGAGAAGAAAATAAATAGATTGGAAATTTTGAGTTTGAAAATTGAAACTGGTAATTGTTTGTATATATTTATATTTAACAAGATAGTATTCAAATTTAACATAATGATTTTTTTATACTGTTGATTAAGTTTATCCTCTTCAATTTTGTTTTGAAAAGTGTTGAGCATACGATATTAAATATGTATTTGTTATTAATTAAATTAAATTAAATGTGATTTTAATATATTTTTAAATTCTAACTGAATTTTTATAAATTTTATAAAGTTTTGTTTACTTTTTGCTTAATACATTAAATTATCTTCCATAAAAAGACTTATCATTGATGATACTTGTTATTAGGGATTGAATCAAATTGAAATGAATGAGTTAAATGTTTAACAATTTAATCTTAAACATCAACAAACTATTTCTCTAATATCTTAATAAGTATTTAAACTTTGTTTTGTAAATTGGAAAAGTGGAGAAATGCTTTTTGCTAGACATTAGTTGACATTTTTTAGTCCTTAATACTTAATATATTTGTTAAGTGAATGGCCAAACTCATTTATGCTAAAAATACTAAATGACTAATGTCATATTTAAGTCATACATAATGAGAACAAATTTTCTTTATTTATTAAGTTGAATTTACTTCATGCATGTAATTTTTTATATTTGTCCTTAAACATATTCAAATTGATAACTATTAAGTGTATTGTGTTATTATGTATGTTGAATACTTGAATTTTTAGTTTTTGACTTATAGTGAATTGTGTTTGATAAAATTGAACTATGCATGATATAATCATACAAAATGAGTTATATTACATAAGATATATATGTTTATTGTGTAATTGCCGGTTTTTAACTTATTGGTAAATTTTGTTTTATGAAATTGAATTATGCATGATGTAATCATACAAAATGAATTATATTATATAAGATGTAAATGTGTATTGTGTAATTGTATTAATTTAGACTTTTGAGTTAAACAATACATTTTTTATAGTAGTTAATAATGAAATTATGTGTTCTTTATTTTGCTATATGTCTTCATTTATTTTTACGGATAAATTCTTTATTTTGATATATATCTTCATTTATTTTTACGAATAAATGAAAGAAAGTTCAAATACTTCTGATCATTCAACCACTTTATGAACATAAAATGATCCGACTTGGGCTCATATTGCATTGGTCCCTAGTATGAAAAACTCTAGTATTTGCTTGTTATGTAGCAAGCATTTGAAAGGTAGAGAAATCATTAGTTTAAAGAAGCACTTATCTGAAGTTAAAGGATATGTGAAACCATGTTAAAAAGTAAGTCATAATGTGAAGTAACAAATAAAAACTTTGCTTGAAGAGTATCAGCATAAAAAAGACAGAAGGGAGAGATTGAATTATGAAATTAGTAGTAAAAGTTTTTTTTTTTTGTTAATGTTCATGATGATAGTGGAAATGTTGAAGGTAGTAGTGTCCCCTCCCATCAAGAAGTGAATGTTGTATTTAGACTTAATGTTAGGAAAAAAAGAAGGCAAGTGTTAAATTTTTTTACATCACGAGCAACTCTTAGATATCAACCTTCAGTTTGTAGTGTCATGCATTCAAGAGAAGCGACTTACAATGTAGATATGACAATGGCTATATGATGGTATGATTCAGGCTTAGAATTCAATGGTTCCCAATCTTATTATTATTAGCCTGTGGTGGATTGACAACACATCGTAACGCTAGTTAAAATAAAATAATTAGACTACTACTATAGCAGTGGTGAGTCTAGGTCTATTCCATAGAGAGTGTGTATAAAGTTTATGAAATGAAATTAATCAATGATTAGGTTTAGGGGGTTTTGGATTTTGGAATAAAAAATAAAATAAAACTAACCTAATGAAAACAAATTAAAGAAAACACGTGAAAAATGAAAAAAGTGGGGAATTTCTTAAAGACTCAGTTCTTTTATTCAATCTCAACCTACATCCTAATTAGACATATTTCATGAATTTGTTGTTCTTAAACATCTCCTAGCAACTATTAATCGTGGGTTAATAATTAAACTGAGTTTTTCCTTAGGTTTTGTTTAATCAAGATATGATCATTAATTAAACCTAACCACCTAGGATATGATTTCTATATTTAATTAGGTAGTAGCATTAAGAATTAAGAAAATCGATTAATCAACGCAACAACCACATACGATGCGTTATTTAACCTAGGTTATGCTATCCTTAATGATTAAGAATCATTAGTCACTACACATGAACTTCAACATAACAATTACGGATTATATCGAAATTCTAGCGAGTTTGCAAATAAACGATTCAATGAATGAATTAAATCATCTTTTCACAATACCCAATGAGTTCATACATAAATAATCGAATAGTAACAAAAATTCAATTATCCATATATAACCCAAATCAATTAACATAGGATAATACAATCAATTCAATAGGAGAGAGAGAAATAACAAAAATATGAAAGAAATGCTTAACCCAGGTCGTCGACGTCAATGTCACCTCCGAACCAACATCAGGATGTTTAGCCCTTCATGAGTCTCTCGCGGAAAAATACTTCAGCCCCCATTAATAACCTTATCGAAGACCTCCTAGCAATGCCTCCCTTTGTTTCTGTTGCAAGCTTTTGTTTCTACCTTGCAAGCCCTCAGTTTCATGCTACTCACTATTCTCTCCTCACTATTCACTGACGTGACAAATAAACATTTTGGTCCAATTCACTGTTCACATTTTATTCACACCTGTCACTGTGCTGTCGTTTTCTCTTGGCCAACTGTTATGCCTTACATGTTACATCGTCATTTTCTGTTACTCCTTGATGCTATGCTTATGCGTTTCATTTGGTGTGGACTGCATTTTAGCATGTATTGCACCTCCTTATGCGCTATGTTTTGCTCCTCTTTCATCCACTTGTTGCCATTTTATTCAAGCTTCCAGCCAGCTGCATGTCGTTTTGGCCTAGCATGTTGCATGAAAGTCCCATGTTGTTAGCATGTGTTTTGGTCTGCTTGGGTAGCTTTTCTTCTTCCTTGTGTTTAATTTTTTTCTTGTCTTTTAATTTTTTTCGTCTTGTTTCATGAAGATAAGTGAAAATTAATCTTTGAAAAAATAGTCCAATTATCGTACTTTCAACTCACTTTAACTTCTTTGCTTCCGAATTGTGCCTAAAATCACCTATGAGTTAAAAGTGAGTATCTTAAACAATTTTATGTCAATAAGTGCTAAGTGTTTTGGAATAATCAATTAAATACCTATCAATTTCCCCTACACTTAACTTTTGACCGTCCTTGGGCAAAACACTAAAATTAAGCTCAAAGATTGAAAAACTTTGGCTCATTTCCTATATGTTTCAAGAATACATAATTATAAATAAAGATGCATGACTTTCAAAAATTCATAGCAAGAAATCAGCATTATGAGCTTTTACTCATGACCAATCAACATTCAATACCTTTAAAAATTGAGCAATCTAATGGTAGACTCGAAAAATGTGTTTAACTAAAATATATCTACGGATACACTCAACACCATTCATGATCATGACAATCCATAACTTTGCATATCATTTCAATTCTTCACCTTTAATGTTCACATGCAAAATCATGGATCAAAAGACTTTTCAAGGTTGTAATGTGGGAAAAGGTAAAGTGAGATGTATTTAGGTCAAATAGCATGAAAGTCATTAAAGCTATTGAAACAAATGTAACGCTCAATCATACCTTCAAGTGCACAAGTTAACATTCATACAAAATTGGGTACCGTCAGCTATGACAAATACAACACTTATATTTCACAATCCAATTCAGCTCTTACACACAAATCACATGAAACATATACTCATCCGAAAGAATCACTCATACAATTGATGACAATACATTGAAACTAAAAAAGAGTTAACCTTCTAAGCCAACATCTACCTTATATTCAACATACTCAAATAACACATTCATTACAACTCTAGGAAGACGTATTAATTATGAATAAGTTTGCAAACTCATATGCACTTCTCCTTGATAAATTTATTTAAACAAAAAATTATTCTTTTTCATTTTCTTTCTTTCTTTTTCATTTTCTTTTCTTTTCTTTTCTTGTGCTTTTCTCTTTTCTTTTCCTTCTTTTCCTTTCTTTTTTTACATTAAAAGAAACTACATTAACATGAGAATTTCAATGATAAGACATAACAAAACATCCCAATATTAATCAACCCACACATATGTACACCCCCACATTAAAAATTTTGTACATCCATAAATCACAAATGTTCCATTAGCTTTATGGATTAGGTAAGACATTTGGATAAATATAAACCATGTAATATGGTTGATATAAAAAGAAGAGCTAATGAGGCTCAAAGGGAGCTTAACAAGGGAAAATCATATAATAGGTAGGCTATTTGGTTAATGTAGTTCGAAAAGGAAAAGAATGTATAATCATATCTATGTTAAGTCATGCGATAAAAATGTGATATTGAATAGAAATTCAAGGCAAAATCTTACATTTTAAGGTACAATAATGTTCAAATATTTCACATAAGAATTTATCATTAATGGCACTAAAATCAACGGGGACCTCACTGGATATTCTAAAAGGTGGATGATAGGAAGAATTCTTAGGAAAAGATCAAGATGTTGACTCTAAAGATAAGGTAGATATATTTTAAAACCTAAGCCTGTGATAGAAGTGGCAAGCTTCAAAGTCTTATCACTACCCATTACAAAGACTCTTAGATTGTAGGAAAAAAGATTTTTTTGATAGACAATCAAGTCAAAAGAATTGAAGGGCTTGAACATCTTTAGCAAATAAGGCCTTATATAGAGCTTTCAAAGGGGTTGAGTTGGTCCATTAACCAAGACCTTAAAGACAACAAAGATTGAGAATGTCCTTTATAAGTTTATTACATAGGCTTGTTGAAAGACAAAGACAGAGAAAATGTAGGAATTTGGGCTTTGTATAAAGAAGACCTCCTTTATCCTTGAGTTCTAAATAATAAGTGTGTATCCAAAGTTAGATGAACCATACACTTAATTTGAGCCTTTGAAGGAGCAAATTGGACAAATATATCTGTAGATTCTTGTAAAGGAACGCTAAAAAAATAGAATATGGAGTAAAAAACCTACTTGACGTTATTTCTCTACAAAAAGGGAGGAATTTTAGGCTTAGTTTATTGTTTACTAGTAAAAAGACAAACTGATTAAAAAAACTCAGATATATTTAATATGATCTCCCTTATAGATAGGGTACTTAAAAGAAGTATAAATATTGATCAAGCCAGAGTAAAAAGAACATTTGAAGACACTAAGGCCTAAACCAGAAGTTTTCTTAACTAAATAAGCAAAACATCTTCGATACCAAGTAAGCTAATAAAAAAGAAAATATCTTTAAATGAGATAGACGCATGACCGAGAAGAAAAATAAAAGAATTGTAAGAAAGACTCTAAAGCTTTAGGATAGTAGATAGCAAATAGGTCTGGCACTCTAGTCGTTTCCTAGACAGGGTTATCAATTGAAGTCTTTGCCTCCTCTAAGTAGAATGGTAAGAGGGGCATAGCCTATTTATCCTTTCATTCCATTATTCTACATTATTTGGATATGGTTTTAAAGATTGTGGGGTTTATGATAAAGGAAATTCCAAGTGAAGTTTAAATTCATTTTCCTCTTCTATATATGGGAGAGATGGTTAAAGAGATCCAGTGAATAAGGGGACTCTGATAGATAAATATAACCCTTACTTATGGCTAAACTATGGAATTCCAACTTAAATGTTGTAAAAGGAGGTTTAAACGAAATTATTAAAAAATATAGAAAATAGTTCAGTGTTTAAATATTTTATGTTAATGTAATATAGGTTGGTAGCAGATCGATAGGAATTGAGATTATTTAGAGTTTTATAGCCTGTATAGAGAATGAAATTAAAAATTTGGTAAAATATTTGAATGAAAGACAAAGAAAAATTAACATTTGTAGCATTTAGCTTGACAAAGTAAGTGGTGTAAACGATCTAGAAGGGGGGTTGAATAGATCTTTAAAGTTTTTGCAAAGTTCTACAAAAAAAATCAGAAGTTAATTCCACACAAAAACAAATTAAACAAAAGTTAAATACGGAGAATAAGGAAGAAGAGCAAGCACTGTTTTTATAGAGGTTCAGTGCTAAGACCTACGTCCTCTACCTAAGCTCCCACTTAGGATTTGGCAAACCACTTTATTGCACACTTTTTAGTTTAGTGTGAACTCTTACAACACCACTTGATTTCCGGCTCAAGCTACCTTTACAATCGATTTGTTTTCCCGACACAAATCCTACCTCACAAGCGATTTTCACTAATCCCTCAAACTTACAATAATAACAGGATAGAAAATGAAAGCAATAACTCTTAGTACAAAAATGAATGGAATTCAGACCAAGCTAAGAGTAGTATGAGAGCAAATTTTTGGAACTATAGTAGTATACTCTGATTTTTGCGTTACTAGCATTTCCATTGATGTATCTCTATTTATTTGCAGGCTCTAAGATGATTATAGTCGTTGGAGGAGTTCACTAGCCGTTGCCTAATTGCAAATAGACGTTCCTTAAATTTCTCCTTTCCATTTGTAAATGATTCGGACGCTTCTTGTTCAATTCTACCTGATAGTCGATTGGTCGAGCTGTGATAGTCGACTAGTATTAGCATTTTTCACTTCAGGCTTTAACTACGCTCTTCGATAAGTCGACTAGTGCCATGATAGTCGACTAGTGTTCCTATTTAATTGATTTGTAGTCGACTTGTAACATATTAGTCGATTTGTTTCAACCCCCATCTGATGATCTTTAATTTATTAGTCGACTTATGAAATACTGATCGACTTGTTGCTGACTCCAATAGATATATTCAGTCAAATCTTCTATAATCTTTATGTTTAATGTCTCTGGCATGTTGAAAATTATCTCCTTATTGATTTCATATTTCAACCCACAACACCTGAAATAGTTTTTTAACCAATTCTATACATTTTATTATTATCAAAACATAAGTGGGATTTAATTTGTCAACCACCATTGGTCCAATAAGTGGAAGACGAAGAAGATGCACTATGTTCAGAAGCTTTAATAGAAGTTAAAAAAGGAGAGTTTACTAGTTTTAAAGGAATTTGTAAGGAAGAGAAAAATGAAATCATGGGATTAGTAGAGAAAACAAAGTTTGCTTGGAGTTTGAAGTAGTCAATAGAGCGAGAATGAGGGGGATTTATAGAAAAATGAAAAAACCTAGAGGAGCAATAAGAGTTCGAAATTCAAATAGAACAAACCCTTTGGCTTTCGTAACCAGTGAGGCGTTAAGAGTTTTAAATGCAAAGGAGTCTTGATACATCCACTATGCCTAATGTTCCCTTTCAATCAAGGACTTTTTTTAGCTAAGAGCTATAGAAAGTTATCCTAATGATGTTTCTAGGATTCTTCTTCTAGCTAGACTTTTCTTGGCTCCCGAACTTCCCAAAATCACTGGTGGATTTTTATTAGTTTGATCAATGACCTTGAACTCATTTTTGCGAAAGTTTAGAATGTCTTTAATACAATATATTTGGTTTGTTCAACCAAATATAAGCGAGACAATTGTTGATAGCTTGAGTGAAATTCAACCCATTTAACCCAAGATGAAGAGAACCAGTTATGGGAAGATTTTTAGAAGTCAATTAGATTGTTTAGGGAATTCCTAAGCATGAAAATTAGGAAGAAATTCCAGGATTTGGGAGTCATGACAGTTGAAACATGTAGTTTAAAAACAATTGTGTATTGGCAGTGATTAGTTAAGACGTAGTCATGATTGGAGAATAATTAGAGGTTGAACAACTATATGAAAATTGTTTGAGGTGGTTGAATTTGAGAGGGTTGTATAAAATACACCAACATCACAAAACAAAGGAGAACCCTAAACATAATCATAGTGCTCCAACATAAAACTTATTATTGTTTTAACTTTCTTATCTTTCTACTTATCTTTTAGTTAAATAAAATACCATTTTAATTTAAAATTTAAAATATCAATGTGTTAAGTCAAAAAAACTTCACGTTTATTAATTTTGTTAATAAACAAATAATAATAATGTTAGAAATAAATGAACTGTTTTGATGTGTGTGTTAAGCATGCAGGAAAACACAGAAGAAGTGCAAAACACAGAAGAAGTTCAAAATACAAAAGAAGCGCAAAACACAAAAGAAGCACAAAACACAGAAGAAATTCAAAACACAGAAGAAGCACAAAACACAGAAGAAGTGTAAAACACATAAGAAGTTGAAAACACAGAAGAAACACAAAACAAAGAAGAAGCACAAAACACAGAAGAAGCACAAAACAAAAAAGAAGTTGAAAACACAGAAAAAGCGCAAAACACAAAAGAAGCACAAAATACAAAAGAAATTCAAAACACAGAAGAAGTTGAAAACACAGACGATACAAAGATGGAGACACTCTAGTACGTCGATAGTTAGTCATTTGGAGTTGGTTATAGAACTCAACTGAATAACGGTTTACAAGAAACAGTTATCAAGAAGTAAGAAACAGTTGGAGACTTAGGCTATAAATATTAGTCCTAGTCGAAGACTGAATAATCTTTTAGCTTTCAATTTAGTA
This sequence comes from Erythroxylum havanense, assembly GCA_024752395.1. Lineage (NCBI taxonomy): Eukaryota > Viridiplantae > Streptophyta > Magnoliopsida > Malpighiales > Erythroxylaceae > Erythroxylum > Erythroxylum havanense. The sequence continues at coordinate 20,572,980 of JANTNU010000002.1, forward strand.
CTTACAAAATTCTGTATACAAAGTGCGATACAAGAGAGCAAACTTTACTGTAACAAAAGCTCACAATATCTTTCTAGTGAGAGAAAGAAAAGGCTAAGAGCCTGGAGAGGCTAAGATAGCAAAAAGAATACTCAATGTAAAAGACTTGAAGAGGCTCTGGAAGGGAAGAAAGAATACTTGTAAATTTGACTAAGTATAGTGAAATCTCATAAGAACTCTGATGACTGGACATGGCCCAAGGTTTGGGGTGAACCAGTATAAAAATCGCAGCGTCTATCCTCTAACTCTTTACTTTTAATTTTTCTTGTTCTTATACAAGTTTATAGAAGCTACTTGCGATTTAACTACGTAATTATTTTTGTATAACATTTGTGGTACTCTTTAATATTTGAAAAAGTTTCTTTTTCAAGAAATATCAAAGGTTTTGTATTCACGAAAAGAATACATAATTCAACCCCTCCTTCTTGTGTACTTCGTATATTATACGTGAGTTCTATATTAACGTGTGATTTACTTCAATTAGTATCAGAACTCGATTTTCAAAAACCACCTTTATAAAGTGAGGACAAAGATTCATAGCTGAATCACATGTTTTTATAGCTGAAGGCGCCTCCGTCATAAGACTTTCTACATTCAATGGTGAGGATTATCATTATTGGAAGGACAGGATGCGGCTCTTTATCGAATCCACACACATTGATCTTTGGGATATCATCGAGAATGGACCATATGTACCAGTAGATGATGATAGAAATACTATTCCTCATACCAGATGGTCAGCCGATCACAAAGCTAGATTTCAACTAAACTCAAAGGCTAAGATCTTTCTGAGTTGTGCGTTAAATAGAAGTAAATACGATAAAGTTCACGGATACGAAACTATGAAGGAAATGTAGGACACTTTATCCATCACACATAAAGGCACAAACCAGGTGAAAGAGTCCAAGATCAGCATTCTTGTACATCAATATGAATTGTTTAAAATGAAAGAAGATAAGTCTATTGATCAGATGTTTGGACGATTTCAAACTATTGTTAATGGACTTAAAGCTCTGAGGAGACTCTACAATAATCAAGACCATGTCAAGAAGATTCTCAGAAGTCTGCCTAAAAGATGGAGACCTACAGTCACTACAGTACAAAAAGCCAAGGACTTGAGCAAATTAAAGCTAGACGAATTGCTTGGTTCTTTGAAGATACATAAAGTAGAGCTTAATACTAAAGACAAACCTAGGAGAGACAAATCGATAGCATTAAAGGCTAGTCAAAAAAATCACAAGGCTCAAAGAAATAGAAGTCCATGTTCAAAAGCATTAAAGATCGAAGAGATCAAGAATGATGACACCAGTGAATCTGAACAAGATTCAAGTGAAGACGATAATGAATTATCTTTTATATCAAGGAAAATCAGAAGAATGTGGAAGAAGAAAACAAAAGGAAACAAAGAATTTTCTTTTAAGAAAAATAACAAAGATGAAGTCAAAAACAAGAAGACCTCTCTCATTTGCTACGAATGCAACAAATCAGGACACTACAAGTTTGAATGTCCATGGCTTAGAAGAAAGTCGAAGAAGAATAAAGAAAAAAAAGAATATGATGGCAACTTGGGAAGATTTGGATTCATCCAAATTTGATTCTGATTCAAAAGCTTTAGTACAAGCAAATATATGCTTAGTAGCCTAAAACGAAGGTGACGAGGAGGTAACTTCTAACTTTAATGAACTTTAAGATGCATACTTAGAATTGTTAGAAGATTCACATGTTACACTAAAGCGGTATAGATCCTTTAAAAAAAGTTTGTTAAAAACTTGAAGAATACGGAAGTATTAGAAAAAATGCCTGCCTCAAGAAACAAGTAGATGATATGAAGAAAAAAATAACCACAGATAGATCTGAGGAAATTAGTCAATTGAAAAGGATTAATTCTCTCTCAGTAGACTTATCAACTTTTACTGAAAGTACGAAGAAAATAAATGACATGGTTAGGAGATATAGACACCCTAATAATAAGAGTGGTCTAGGGTTTACTAAAAACAATACTCATTACAAAAACAATTTTGTTCCTTATAGAAAGAAATATCATAAGCCTTTTTATTATCATTCTATGAATAATTATAAGACTAACCCCAAAGGACCCAAAAAAATATGGGTACCTAAAAAGAATATAATATCTACTGCAGATCTCCTTCCCTGGAAAAAGCAACCAGCGCCAATGGTATTTAAACAGTGGATGCTCGCGACACATGACGAGAAGAAGGTATAAGTTCCTAGATCTTTAAAATAAGAAGGGAGGATCAGTAACTTTTGGAGACAACCAGCAGAGCAAAATAGTTAGAATCGGCAAAATCGGTAAAGATTCTTTTGCATCTATTGATAATGTTCTACTAGTTAAAGGTTTAAAACATAACTTGATTAGTGTAAGTCAATTACGTGATTTTGGTTTTGAAGTATCCTTTAATCAAAACTCTTGTGTAGTCAAAAACAAGAACAGTTCTATATTCTTTTCTGTCAAAATACGAAATAATCTTTATAAGATTAATTTAGAAGATTTGCAAAGTCAAAATATTTCTTATTTTATATCAAGAGATGAAGTAAAACTAATTTGGCATAAAAAGCTAGGTCATGTTAGTTTTAAACATATTTCCAAGTTGATTAAACAGGATTTGGTAAGAGGTTTATCAAAAATAAGTTTTAACAAGAATTTCTTTTGTGAAAGTTGTCATAAAGGAAAACAGGTTAAAACATGTTTTTCTTCTAAAAATATTGTAACTTCGTCTAAACCTCTAAAGTTGTTACATATAGATTTATTTGATCCAACTAGGACATTAAGTCTTGACAGAAAGAGAAATGGTCTCGTAATTATTAATGACTTCACTAGATTTTGTTTGATATTATTTTTGTCACATAAGTATGAGTCTTTAAAATGTTTTAAAGTTCTTTCCAAAAAGTTATAGAATGAAAAAGGAGTTTCTATTGCTGGAATTAGAAGTGATCATGGTGGTGAATTTGAAAACGAAAAATTTTGAATATTTTATGAAGAAAATGAAATTTTCCATAATTTTTATGCTCCTAGAACTCCACAATAGAATGGAATTATAGAAATAAAGAACATGATGATTCAGGAAATGGCAAGAATCATGCTGTGTGAAATGAATCTTCCTAAGTATTTATGGGTAGAAGCTATAAATACAACTTGTTATTTTCAAAATAGAATACTTCTGCGACCATGGTTGAATAAAACTCCATATGAGTTATGGAAAGGAAGGGAGCCTAATATTTCTTATTTCCATCCATTTGGTTGCAAGTGTAATATATTGAATACAAAAGAAACTTTGGATAAATTTGATTCTAAGGTCTATTCTAGAATTTTTCTAGGATATTCATTATCTTCTAAAGCTTATATGGTTTATAATCTTGCTTCTAAATCTGTTGAAGAATCTATTCATGTCAAATTTGATGATAGTTCTCGACCAGATAGAAGTAATGATACTGATAATGAAACCCTATTAGTATCTTTAGTTGATAGTGTAGAAGTGTCACCATCAGTTGTAGCTCTAAATAAAGTAGAAGATGTTCCTAGAAAACTTATTCTGAAAAAGGACAGGAAATATAAATCTGTTCACCCAGAAAATCTGATTATAGGAGAAACTTCAGAAGGTGTGAAAATTAGGTCTAAATTTAGAAGAAAAACAAATGTAGCTTTTATTTCTGAAATAGAGCCTAAGAAAATTGATGAAGCTCTTCAGGATGAAGCTTGGATTTTAGTCATGTAAGAGGAGCTGAACCAATTTACTAGGAATAAAGTTTGGTCTTTAGTTCCCAGACCCTCTAAAAAGTTTATCATGGGAACTAGATGAGTTTTTAAAACTAAACTAGACGAGTTAGGTAGAGTGAGTCGTAACAAAGTTAGATTAGTAACTCAAGGCTATAATCAGCAAGAAGGAATATATTATAATGAAACTTATGCTCCTGTAGTTAGATTAGAAGCTATTAGGATTTTGTTTCCATATGTTGTTTGTCATGATATAAAACTGTTTCAAATGGATGTTAAAAGTTCCTTTTTGAATAGTTTTATAGATGAAGAGGTTTATGTAAAATAACCCCCTGGTTTTGAAGATTCTAAGAAACCAGATTATGTCTATAAACTTCATAAAGCTTTGTATGGCTTGAAACAAGCTACTCGAGCTTGGTATGATAGTTTAAGTTCTTTTTTTACTGAAAATGGTTTTAGTAGAGGACATGTAGATAAGACTTTATTTAGAAAGTGTATTAAGAATGATTTCATCATAGTACATATATATGTTGATGATATTATCTTTGGTGCAACGTCTAAGAAACTATGTTCTAGTTTTGAGAATTTGATGAAAAGTGAATTTGAAATGAGCATGATGGATGAATTAAAATTCTTTCTTGGTTTACAAATTAAACAAACTGAAGTGAAACCTATGCATCCTTTAAACCTTTTATCTAAGGAACTGTTGGTTAAATATGGAATGAAAAAAGTGAAACCTATGTCTACTCCTATGCATCCTTTAAACCTTTTATCTAAGGATGAAATAGGTAAGAAGGTTGATCAAATTCTTTTTAGAGGTATTATTGGTTCTTTACTCTGTCTTACAGCAAGCAAACCTGATATTTAGTTTAGTATTTGTTTGTGTGCTAGATTTCAAGCAGGTCCTAGAGAATCTCACTATATTGCCGTTAAAAGAATTTTGAGATATCTTTCAGGTTCTACTGATCTTTGCTTAATGTATGAGAAAGGTAAAGATTTCAGGTTAATTGGCTACTGTGATGCTGATTAGGCTGGAGATAGGATTGATAGAAAGAGCACAAGTAGAGGTTGTCACTTTCTTGGCCATAATCTAATTTCCTGGTCAAGTAAGAGGTAAAGTTCAATTGCTTTATCTACTACAGAAGCTGAATATATGTCAGCCGCAAGCTGTTGCTCACAGACATTATAGATCAAGTATCAATTAGAAGATTATTCAATAAAAGAAGAACATATCCCAATTTACTGTGACAAAACAAGTGCCATCAACCTATCAAAAAATCTAATACAACACTCGAGGGTAAAGCATATCAAAGTTAGACATCATTTCCTACGAGACTATGTATAGAAGCGAACCGTGAGTCTACAATTTGTTGAGACGAATCATCAATAGGCAAATATCTTCACTAAGCTTCTGAATGAAGAAAGATTTAGAGAAATCAGACAAAACTTGAATATGGTTGTGATGGTGATTTGGGTGTAAAGATGATGGCAGAATAGGCTAATAAAGGTTCAGGTTGATTGCAAACGTTTGGGTTAGATTTTGGTGAAAGGTTCTGGTGGAAACAGTTTGATTGTGGAGGGATTCTGGAACTAATTGCTTGGAATTTTGGGAAAGGCCTTAATAAAAGTTGTAGGATTTTCTGTCTAGTTTCCAGGGATATCAGGTTTGTGTGAATCGGATGTGTGGTTTGGGAGATATGACTGATTGAGTGAGGGTAGGTCGAATCTGTCGAAGCTGACGGTGGTGTAGAAAACAAATAGTTTTTGGAAAACTATTAAAAACCCAAATGTTAGTTGTGGAAAGCTAACAATCCTAATGATAAATCACAGCAGAAAAGAAGCTGAAATTGTTTTTAATTGATTCATACGTTTCCCCAAAAAAATGGAAATACAATCAGTAAATAAATAAGGAAAGGTTTGCAAATGGAAAGTCACAACTGACTCCTCATTGCACTTCCTTGTGGTCTGTGGTTTTAATGGACTTTAAATGTAAAAATTAAGTTTTAAAATAGCCAATACAATGAAGGAAAGATAACACAAGTTTAAAATGGAAATAATGAGCATTAGATGCTCTTATTAGCTTCAATCAGGTGATCGCAACTCTATGCCACTAACCAATGGAGCAGCAGCCTTCTTGGATGTCTTGGGCTTTTTTAATGGGCTTCTCAAACTCGTCTTCATCATAAGACAATGGATCAATATGAGCTTCAGCCTTACAAAGGCCAAATGGTTTCAAATGGACCTGCAACTTCATGATTAAGCCTAAAAAATCATCATCGGTATTTTCCTCTTCAATGATGGAACCATCTTCATCATTTAAGCTCATGTTTGCAACATCTTCTAAGACTTTGTTGGATGGACCTCCATCATTCTCCCCCTCTTGGAATTGATCTTCATCAAGTAAAGGCCTTTCTTGCGTTAAATCTTCATGATATGGGCTCAAATCACTTACATTGAAAGTATTGGACACATTGTAAGAATTGGGTAGGTCAATCTTGTATGCGTTAGGCCCAATTTTCTTTAACACCTTGAATGGACCATCAGCCCTGTTGCTTAACTTAGACTTCCTCTTGCTTGGGAAACTTTCTTTCCTCACATGAACCCACACTAAGCCCCCTTCTTTGAATTCCATAGTTCTTCTATACTTAGCTTGCCTCTTATAGGCTTCATTATGCTTCAAGATATTCTCACGGGCCTTCTTATGTAATTCAACGATTTCTTGGGCCCTATTCTTAGCCTTGACACTATATGATGACCCGCTTGACTTAATTGGAGTCAAATCAATAGGGCTCAAATGGTTAGTGCCATAAACAAGTTCAAAAGGATTGAATTGAGTATACTTACTTCTTGAGGAGTTGTAAGCAAACTTAGCTTGAGCTAAACATGTTGGGCCAGGGTCCCGATGCCCTATTCCCGAGGCGGCCCTCGGGCTACGCCAGCGATGAGCGCCCCAAAATTCGGACCCGATCCCAACATCTATACATAATTCGATGTACACACACACATTCTACACATGCATTCCATTAATGAATTAAACACCCCATAAACCAAGGGGCTTCATGCCATTACAATCCGAAGAAATTAAACCAACAATCTTAAATAAGCACAATACAAATCGAAGTTTAAATCCAAATTACATACAAATGCTCCATGATGATATGCTCGAAGGGCCAACCAAAATACTAACTTAATACAAAAGCTCCTAACTATCTTAGAGTTTCCGATGCCTTGCAAGATCAACGATCGTCCCGCTCTGCACCTGAGGAGTGGGA
>JANTNU010000002.1:20758735-20769844 GCA_024752395.1 Erythroxylum havanense
TAATGCTTTATTAGCTCCTCAATTAGTAGGATATTATAAAAAATTGCTCTACCAAGAATGAAAGCACCTTGAGATTAATGAATCATAGAGATAAGAGGAATTTTAAGTTTGTTTGCCAACAATTTCACTATCACCTTATAAACTATGTTGCAATAAGACACAAGTTTGAAGTTATTAAGGAAGACAACCTATGGAACTTTGGGAATAAAGCAAATGTATGTGACATTCATCTCCCTCAACATCCTACCTAAATGTAGGAATTCCTGCACAAAGCAACAAGAAAAATTCCAGTTATATTTCATGTACATTAAAGATAAGCATTGTATCCATCAGGACCACGTGCTTCCTTGGATTTAAAGAGAAATGAATATCCTTGATCTCCTAACTAGTGGCAGGCAAATGCAATGATTCCATATTAAATCAAGAGGTGACCCAATCACATCAACCAAATCCTATAGGCCTGTTTAAAGCTAATAGATCTATGTAAAATTTGGCAACCATCATTTCAATCACAGAAAAATTAGTAACCAATTGGTCATTACAATCTAGTAAACTTATAATTTTATTAGAGTTTCTCCTAGCAAAAATAGAGTTATGAAAGAACTTTGAGTTAGAATCACCTTCCTCCAACCACAAGCTTCTTGTCTTTTGCATCAATATTGAGTTATGATATGCAAGAGCCTTGATATGCTCCTATAATTGCATATTTTTTTCATGCTGCAAATTTAGGTTATAAGGTGCTAGGTAGGAAACCCGTTGAACTCCCCTTAGATCCTTCTTAGCCTTTGGTAAACTACTTTATATTAGAGAAGCTTTTATGTTTAGGAATATACTAAGTTTTGATTTTAAAGCATGAAGCTTCCTTATGAACTGATAAGATTTATAACCCTGGACATCACTGGACCATGCTTCACTGACCAATTACATGAAACCATCCTTGCCAGATAGGAAATTAAAAAATCTAAAGGGCTGATTTATTTTCCTTTTGGTGAAGATATGTATGATCTCCACGAAGGAGTGATCTAAGAATAACGATGATTCGAACAGTATATCAGAATTTGGAAATGATCTCAACCATACTTGATTAGAATAAATGGCGTCATACATATTTCATGAATTAAACAAAGAAAAAACATCCAAGAATCAGTATCCTTTCTCAGAATAGTAATGAACTGATAAGTAAGTTATCTTTTGATCAAAGTTGAAATACGTACATATCTCTTGAACAACTAAGTAAAAGTCTGTCTGAAAGTGAGATCCTAATTGCCATCCAGTATGTCAGAAAAAGCCCTTTTTTATTTGCCTTCCTCGAACCTACATTAAGAAAATGGGATGCAAAAATCTCCACAAGCTGCATATAATGAGATTTCTGATCGACGTGCAACGAGAATCATCTGGATGTTAGGGATCCTAGTTCTTCTTAAGGCAGCCAAAACGTCATGGATATGAAATCAACAAACAAGAATGTGATGCTTCACCTTGAGCCCCGTGTTCCTTTCATAAACTGGAAAACAACACAGACTCTGTATTTTGGATCCATGTTCTATAAAAGGGTCCTTTTGGGAGCTAAAATACCTAACCATACTCAAAGACTCTATAGACAGAATATAAGACAACCTAAAGGACCTTCAAAATTTGTTGCAAAAAGAAACACCATTGAAATCGTTAAAGATGCACGCCATTGCCATTCTCATTACTATTGCCATTGTCATTGCCATTGCCGTTGCTATAAACACCGTTAAAATGCAAGGACCCATTGGAAGGCTTAAATGTGCTGCCATTCTGGTAACCTTTAAAATTTGATTTTCCATTACCCATTCCATTTGGCAAAGTCTTGATTCCAGACCCATTATTCTGCAGCGCTGTATCCAGTTGCCCACATGCTGCTGCTATAAGTCCTGTACAAATGCCAAAGGAAATATAAAGTTATGATCTGCCCAAGTGACCATAACAATCACAAGATCCTGCTTGGCCTAAATCAGAACAAACTATTCTCAGAAAGCTCAGACCAGTTAACAATAATGAGTTGTAATGGTCCTGCTCCATCCAGAAAAGTATTAACAAAAATGGAGGATTTTTGTTAATAGAAAGTCCTCCCACATTAACTTGTTCAGAACTAGTCCCACATGAGATCAATAACCAGTTTACAGGCACCATAGCCAGAGTGCTAATCAAACCCATAGTTACAATAAACTTCATCGAAAGTAATCGGCATTACCTAAGAAAAGAGGAGAGGGTTTTCCTGGCCTAGATTTGAACTCCGGATGAAATTGAACACCAACGAAGTATGGATGGCCATGCAATTCAACAATCTGGACGCAAAACAAACAATACAATGCCTTTAACTACCCAAGACAATGAAATGGAGATTCAGACACTTGTTACGTCCATCAATCCAAGTTATACTCACTTCCATACGTTGGTCAGTTTCATCTCTACCAACAAATGCAAGGCCGGCACTTTCAAATTGGGCTATCATTTCGGGGTTCACCTACAGATCACGAAATATAAGATCAAAATCCACCACGTTCATTCTCCACTAGAGATTATGGACAGAAATTACCTCGTATCTGTGTCTGTGACGCTCATCAACAAACTTAGCATTGCCATACCTAGCCATGATTCCACACAGCAAAATGTTAACAAGACAGCAAATTGCTTGACCTTTTCATCTCTTAAAATGATATTTTATCGATGTATTCCACATGATGACATGATTATGAAGTCAGAAAGATTCCACAATAATGAACCATCTACAGATAACAAATTACTGGAGACACATGCTGCAAGTCTTACAGTTTTGCATATTTACAATCAAGAACTTCGAAAAATGTCCTTAGTCTTACAATTTTGCAGATTTACAATCAAGGACTTTGAAAAATGTCCTCCTTGATCCTAGACGCATAGTGCCTCCCATGTGAGTTTTAGAACCCTATAGAGAAGAGATTTGCATAAAAAAGCTATAACGGAAATTTCATATACGTCAGTCCAATACAAACATGGTCAACACTCAGTTAAACAAATATACCTCTGGCATGAATATTACACAGGGATTTAAAGTATCAAGATCAAACTCTGTGCTGTTTGCATCTTGCATGCCAAGAACCGATCGTGCAAATTCAATGACAGCAATTTGCATTCCTAGACAAATGCCCAGAAAGGGAACTTTCTTCTCCCGTGCATACTTTGCAGCAAGAATTTTTCCTTGCACCCCTCTATCCCCAAAACCCCCTGGAACCAGAATACCATCAGCTCCCTGAAAAAAAATATAATTTAAACACAAAAATGTGGATCAGTGGGAAAGCAGCCGCAGAATATTGGCCAAAACGAAGGTAGAAAAACTCCACATGAGGGATGCCATGGAACTAACTTTCAGGAGATCCCAAGCAGCTTTATGGGAATCAGGTGCCTGATAAGAATGAATACTAGTTAAAATATGATATTGGTAATGACTATAAACTAGTACAAAGACTTCTTTACTCTTTCTTCCTTTTTTTCTCACTGACCTCAATGGCAGTAACATCTTCTAGATCACCAGCTGGAACCCATTCTATGATAAGCTTACGCCGACAAGAAACAGAAGCATGCAAAAGAGCCTGTCACAAAAGGACTCGTCGCTTCAGAATCTGATATTGTCTACGTGTTGCAATATATCCAAATCCAAAAGAAGAGCACATAATCAAGTAGATAACATCCAATCAAATTAAAAATCCTAATTCCTACAGAAAGCAATGGAAACAGAATAACTTGCATAGTTGATTAGATGTACGAATTAGAAGAAGTTCAAATCTTTTCTTAGATGACATTACTTAAGTGCATCTAAGCTTTACTATTTGAAGTCTTATGGAAGTTAGAATCAATCTTTCAAGTTTTTCCAGTCTATACACAAGACGTTACGGGACAAATTCCACTAACACTTACTCTAGTTGAAAATCTTATTTCTTTTTCTTTTCTTACAAAGAATGAAATTACTTTGTACTTTCTTATACTACATTGAACACATAACTGGACAAGTGCAAGTGATTAAGGGTATAGCCACTACCGCAACTAGCAGTGTATACAAAAGAAGACATATGTGACATTCCATAGTCTGTCACCACCCCGCAATATCTTAAAATTCCCTCCCTGACACCTTATGTGAAAGTAACTGGCAATAAAAGGTACAGAATTATAATCCTACTGCAGCAAATAACAATTGAAGCAGATAAGAATCAAAAACTTTGTAATTTAAAAAAAAAATGTAGATCTTGGTTTCATTATTATGACCATTCTCAACAATATATCTGATGGCTAAACTTCGATTAAAAAAAAAAACCAAAGACAGGAGAAAACAACAATAAAAATCCATCTGGTAGAACCGCCGTCATTTTAACCTCCTAAACATGTCACAAAAACTCAACAGACAAAAAAAAAATCCTATGGAGATGCCTGCAATTGTTAGGATGAAATCAGAAAAGCAGCTTTTGAAAAGAATTGAGAAGACAAAAAAGAAGACTAAGATAAGCATGATACATATCTGAAATCATTACCTTCAGAACAGAGAGGTAAGAATCTGAAAGGCCAGTGTATTTTCCAACCATGGCAATTCTGACCTGCAATTGATGATTATGGGTATGACTACTTTTGGACAATAAACAAGTTTCAGATTACCCTTGAGGTGCTTATGCCTTACAGGATCATGCAGGATGTCACAAAGTTTTGTCCTTGTTGTCCAATCCAGTAAATCAGGTTGCCTGGCAACACTGCAAATTGTAGTCATGCATTAGTAAAAGGAAACAAGCAAACAATGTTAAGGGGACCATTATCAGATAGAATGACAAGGCAAACTAGAGCGGAGCAAATCATAATAAGAACAAGGAATGAGTTTATGTGACAAACCCCAAAAGGTTTAGCTCCTTCAAGATCGCTTCATGTGCTTTCTGATCCTAATCATTTAAAATGGAAAAATCAAAAAGAGAATAAAAGAGAGATTTCAAGCTCATGTTCAATGACTAGTTGAAAACACCTGTTTAAAAGCATTAAAACCAACTTACTCTCAATAGTAAAGGAACATCCCAGATGTTTGGAACATCATAAAGAGTAACAATGTTTTCAGCCTGTATATAAGTCAAATATTAAAAAACAAGTATGATTGCATAATAAGGATGAACAAAAAAACAATGCCATTCAATTTCTGGTACCGGCACATGGCAAAATTGTGAAATTTTTTCTTTAACATTGTCATCAAGTGCCTGTCAAGAATTTTAGAAACATGAGAAATACTAAACAGGGTAAGCAATATAGAAATCTTAAGTGCAAAGAGAAAGAGAAAAAACCTTCGCACTACGACAAGCTAGAATATTTGGTGTCAGCCCAAGGCCTCTAAGCCCTCGCACACTGTGCTGGGTAGGTTTTGTTTTCTTTTTTAACAATCAAAGAAAGAACAAAACCAGTGTGTTATAAAGTACACAAGTCAAAATGATCTGGAAATGTATACTGCATCAACCTCTCAATAGGGAGTTAAAATCTGTAATCAATGCCATCCAAATAGATCTAAAGTTCAAGCTATACCTGTTCACCAACAACATTGAGAACAGGAACAAGGCTGACATGGATTAAGCAGAAATTGCCAGGACCTAGAAAAGTAGCAGCCCAATATCAGAATACCACTATCAATGCTCATCTGAAAAAGAAACTGATTCAATTTAACTCTTCAATCAGATGACGGAGCTTATCAAATTACCTACGCGATAAGAAAATTGGCCAAGTGCCTCGACAAACCACATAGATTCAATATCACCTGCATGAAATGGATTGTGTTATATGCAGGAAGGTAAAGATGTTATCTGGTTAAGCACAAAATAGAAAACCAATGAAGTACCTATAGTTCCACCCAATTCGATGACACAAACATCAGGTGGACCTTCTTCCCCATCAACTGGAATAAATGCTACTCGTTCAATCCACTCTTGTATAGCATCTGTTATGTGTGGCACCACCTGGAATAACAGCAACAACAGCAGCACAATACCTTAAGCATATAATATATGAAGAAATGCTCAAAACAAGGAAGACTAATAAGAAACAAACCTGAACAGTCTTTCCAAGATAGTCTCCTCTTCTTTCTTTGTCGATAACAGACTGTCAGATGAAGACAAAAAATCAAAAAAAAAAAAGAAAGAAAGAAAGAAGAAAATATGATGATGCATTAGGCTTCTAGTAACAGTCTGCTAATGACCTGGTATATCTTTCCGGTTGTAATATTGTTGTCACGAGTTAATTTGATATCTAGGAATCGTTCATAATTGCCAAGGTCCAAATCCACCTTTTAGTCACCAAATCATCTCAACGTTGAGTTTGTGAAGTACATTAAAGGAGTATCGTCAGCATAATTTATTTGGTTTTCAATTTACCTCACCACCGTCATCTAAGACAAAAACCTCTCCATGCTCAAAAGGAGACATAGTTCCAGCGTCAGTGTTTAGATAGGGGTCTGCAAATATTTCAAAGTCAGGGATAAGACAAAAGGTCGACATCATAAGAGAAATGATGGTGATGATAAAATCTCACTCGTCAGGAATTACTTTTAAGTACACATAATGATGTGATTGCCATCCTAAAAGTGAATGGGATCCCCAAAAGCTAAAGCACAGAATTAAGTTGTTCAAGAGGTTTCTGTTGCGTACCTACACTCTTCATTTTTTTCAAACTTATTTGCATAAAAACTTAAACTAGAGAAAAAAAAAAGTCTTGGATTTAGCAAACGTGGAGATACAAATTACTGCAACTTATTTCCTATCCGTAACATGATTTTTTTTCCTGTTTTCCTTAACCCGAAAGGAATACTACAATAGTGTATTGATAGTTTAGGAATAAGAACACCAAAATTTAAAAAGAAAAGATGATTTTTTTTTTCTTATTCAAATTACTAAAATCACTTTCAACACTAGAGATTTCATCTTCTTTTTTCATAATAGTTCTTCCAGACACAGAAAGCTCTAGTTCAACAGGTATATGCGATTGACTTTATAAACAATGATGAAAAGAAACATAGGATAAAGGCACAGAAACTTCGATGGTAAGCTTCAAAAGAATCTTAAAGAAAGCTCTCAAATTTTCCTATCAAATTAAGAAACCTAATAATTAACCATATAATGAAGCAAAAAAGAAAACGAAATGCCAAAGTTGGTAAGACAATTAGAAATGTCCATTGCTTAAAACAACACACAATTAACAATGATAAGCTAACATATAAAAGAAAAACACAGTTAACAGCACTAAGATAAAGCTAGGAATGGTGTTATATACCAATTTTAATAGAAGTAACACGAAGACCGCAAGCTTTAAGAAGAACTCCGATGCTGCTGGCTGTAACACCCTTCCCAAGTCCACTGACCACTCCTCCAGTCACCAATACGTACTTCATTGTGTATTTCCAAAACCCAATAAAAAAAAAACTCTTTTTAACTTGATCCTGCTGCTGACACTGACGTTCAACAAAAACAAAAACACAACATATAAGTAATTGATAGTTGGATTACTAAATTGCTCTGACATCGATTTAGACATTAAAAAAAAAAGTCCCCAAAAAAGAGAGAAACTTGCAATAAACAGGGAAGCAATGCTAATAACAACAATAATGGACTGCTTATCTGTACCTAAATATGAAGGAAAAGAGTCTGACGGAAGGAATGAAGGAGGAGGAACACACGGAGATACTTATTTATACATCGTAATAAGTAGATGACAACAAAAAACAAGAGTAAAGATGAGGAGAAGAGATATTATGAATACTGTGAGTAAAGTTGGCAAAAGATAATTAGAAACCACCTTGTGTCTATTGACGGTCTTCACAAAGTTCCCACAACCCCACCACCCCAGCCTTCAGTTCCCACGGGAATCGGAATGAAAGCAAAAACAAAATACAGTACGAGTCGAGAACAGCAACAACAACTCTCTTGTTTCAATTTTGTGCAAGGGGCGGCGGCGGGAGGATATGATATGATGACTCGACGTCTCCCTCCATTTCTCTTTTCTTTTCCTACTTATAATAAATACTCTTCGCTTCTTTTCCTAGCCAGTAGATAGTTTTTTAGGGTTCTTTTTTCTTTTTTATTCCTCCAAAAAAGAAATAAAACATTTTTCCTTTTCCAAGATAAATAAAAACCAATTAGTTTTAAGTTTTTATTTTTTTTTTCATGTTTAAATATAATCATGCATTGCCTTAAAAGCTAATAAATTTAGTTTACTTAAATGTTGTTATAAATTTAGATTTTATAAAAAATGTGAATTTAATTTTTATAGACTATGAATATAATTACTAAAATTTTAAGAAGTACAAATTTAAATTTGAAAATTAGACTTATTTCGCGAATTAAAACAAAATTTCCACGTATGCGTGACAAAGACTCGGTCATAGTCAAGTACCTATCTGTCATCGGCCATCCTGTTTTCTACTACTATATTACAAGATTTTACAATGTCCACAAGCCTATTACATTAGTTATCCTTTTACTTAGATCACGTCCTGTACTAAGATTTTGGTTTCGAGTCTTAGGAATGGAGCCGCACTCGTGAGAAAGAGCTTGTCACCTATATGATCCAACTCGGCTCAAATTTAGATTAGTCGATTGTCCGTGTAGTATCGAATACGGGATGATTTAACCAAAAAAAAGATCACGTCCTGTCTTGTCTCTCTTCCTCTGCTTTACCTAAGATTTCACAAATGGAACCAATATATTATCATACAAATTAAGTCCAGTTATACACTGTGGTCGGATTCATGGATTTGGGTGTTGATTATGATAATGAAAGACAAAGAGTGAGATATATATATACTTAGCTGTTAATATCTGGACTCGACTCAACGCTATACGGCTAAATTTGGAACTTGGAAGTTTTAGACAATTCGGATGTATCATTTATGCCCTCGAGTGTTGGAGCAAACGAAACGGACATGAATATTGGATTTTGTTTTACTTAGGATGCCATCCAATGTTCTTCCAGAAAATATGGATGTAGTAGATTAAGTTCATCGAACTCCAGGTTATCGAAGAAGGATGCCTAGTGCCTACTCTCTGACTGCAAAATCTAAACCTTTCGCATAACGACGCCCAGTTCAATTGCATGATGTTGTGGGAAACAAATAATGTACGTATACAGAGAGCCAGAAATCTGCAGACTTCTTCGATAACAAATGCATGTTAACTGTATCCTGGCTGGATGTGTATTTGAGGCATCAGACAGCGAACTACCTTGTATAAAAAATTACAGAGTAAGATGTCTTTCATTTTGAACTGAAAAATAATGGACATCTGTAGCTTCTTTGACCATATAGCATAGCTGTCAGGGATGAATCCTTGAGCAATCCAAATTCTCCTCAAAGTTTTCACCCAAAGGGTCCTAATCCACAGTCGTACTTTACATCCGAAGCGACAACCTTATCCTGTCTCAAAAGGGCTCTACTATTGGTATGATCTGCAGTACATTTTTGTACCGGTGCCAGTCTTTCCTCCTACTGTCGACAACTAGTTCTAGATTTTAGCGCCATTCGCAAATGTATGCTCGTCACGCAAAACTTCAATAGCAAGTAACAACGAAAATGCAAACAATTGTAAGACATAACGACATCAACCAACCAATTGGAAGACGTTTCAACATCAACCAATTTTATATTCTTCTACTTATATTTCCATTCTTCATCTTATCCACCTCTCTCTTGTCAGCAATTGTGCCTGTCAACAATTGTTGGCTGGTACTACCATGCCTAATACAGCCAAAGACACTTTTGCCTGTAAAAAAGTAGGAGTAGCATAAAGAATTACATAGCAAGTAAAGAAGAGAGAAGAAAAGTAAGGTGAGAGAGAAAAGAAAGAGAATGAGAGATAAAAATATTATGTATATTTTTTAGTCTAATTTTTCTCTGTCATTCTCCAGTTTTTTCCAGCAATAAAAATCTTCTATCCTTATTCGTAGTTTTAAACCCTAATTTGAATTTTCTACGTAAAATCTGTGTTAGTCCTATTTAGCTACGAACCTGTTCTAATATGGTCGATTTTCACAACAAGTGGTTATCAGAGTAAGGTGAGAAAATTATGACAAATTTTTTAACATAATCCGTTCGAAGCTGCAGTGAGCACAGTAAAAATTAGTGAATAGTAACCAAAAGGTGACAACTGTTCATTCATTTATTTTTGCATCAAACTGTACAATTACTGTAATTCAAGTATACAGTACTATTTACGTGTGCGATACTATTCATGAGTATGGTACTTTCGTGATAGAAGCAATGACAGCAAAATTTGAGATTGAAAAGTTCAACGGGAGTAATTTCTCATTATGGAAGTTGAAGATAAAAGCAATCTTGAAGAAAGATAATTGTATGGCATCTATTAGTGAACGGTCAGCTGGAGTCACAAATGAAAAATGGAACGAGATGGATGAAATGTTATAGCTAATCTTCAAAGCTTTAGCTGATGGAGTATTATCCAGCATAGAAGAAAAGAAGACTAAGAAGAAAATATGAGATCATCTCACAAAATTATACGAGGCTAAATCACTCAACATAAAAAAAATTTTTGAAGAGAAAACTATACACTTTATGCATGGCGGAATTCACTTCAATGGCGGAGCACTTAAATATTTTAAATACTTTATTTTTCTAACTCACATCATTGGGACACACAATAGAGATAAATGAATGTGTAGAACTTCTACTCTAAAGCCTACCAGATTCGTATGATCAACTCGTTATCAATTTAACAAACAAAGCAGACACTCTAGTATTTAACAATATTGCAGCTGCTATTTTGGAAGAAGAGCATCGACGCAAAAGTAAGGAAGACAGGCTGGCAAATTCGTAACAAGTAAAGGCTTTGGCGATGAAGAGAAGAAGATTAATGGAACGTGGCCCAAGTGGGAGTCATAGTTATGGTAGATCAAAATTCAGGAATAAGAAGAATTTTAAGTGCTAGAATTGTGGCAAGAAATGCCACATAAAGAAGGATTGTTGGAATCTGAATAAGAAAGATTATATTCCTCAAAGAAATGCGGCAAATGTTAGAGTAGTGCCCTAAAGGCAATCCCCTTTAGCGCATTTTGTTCATAGTCATGTACAGACTTTATGAATAA
>JANTNU010000002.1:20801689-20821658 GCA_024752395.1 Erythroxylum havanense
TTCGGGAATGTCCCGGGACTCAAAATTTTAAATTCCACACCGTGGGCATGTGATGCCTACCCCGGGATTTTCCTACAGGTCAGATGAACCTTAGTTGATTTCAAACAATGATTTGAATAATTTGGGAATGCAATTGCGTTTGTTGATTATTAAGATTTGATTATCTGTTATTATTATTGTATATTAATCTTATTTCATACTTAGTGATTGATAAATGCAAGGTTTTGATAGATCCATGATAATTGAAAAAAGTTGATTGCAATCCTATAAATAGGACGACACAAATCTTATCGATTAAGGTTAAACCTAATAGAGGGATTCATAACACGATAAGGAAATCTCATAAGTTTTAACCTGAGTAATTTGGTTAAAGACTTTATGATTAATTTTTGGTAGACTTAAAGTTAGCTACTAATGTACTTTAGGAATCTCCACAACCCAATTAATCAATAACATAATTGCATGACAAATAATCAATCAGTTAAGTGTTTAGGGGGATTCGAAGCCTAAGTACTAATCATCTGATATTGGTAATTAATTAATTGTCATCAATCTTTTGCTTTGCTTTGTAATGCTTGTGTACGTTAATTGTTAAATTTTAGTTTTCTTAATTAAAATTATAATCAATTTGTAGGATAGATAATAAAACAACATTAATTACTAGTACTTACCATCTTCATGGGATCAACTAGTACTTATCGGTATGTCGTGCACTTACGGTTAATTAATATTAACTATTACGCTTTAGGTCAATCAAGTTTTTGTTGTTGTTACCCAGGATGGTGATATTAGGAACACTTTGGTTTTGTTAATCTAGTCATTACTTTTATTTATTTGTTTTGTTTAACTTGTTTGCTTTACTTTACATGATTTTGGTTTTTAATTGCTCTATTTTATTTGTTTTTATTTATGTTATTTGATTCTTTTTGTTAGTTAAGGGGTTTCTTTAGCTTTAGATTTAGACTCTAGGTTAGTTTATGACCCAGAGTAACACTAAGAACTTACTTGACATAGATCATGAGATAGAAAGAATTGTGTATAGGAATCATTAAAGAACAAACCTTATGGAGGAACTAGATTGTTGAATTGAGGACTTGGAAAGTCACGTAGATACTGAGGGATTGTGCAACATGATAGACCAACCATGGATGATGTTTAATTATGCTAGGCCAGACTTAAATGGCACGGAATCCAATATTATGAGACCAACTGTACGAAGAAATAATTTCGAGATTAAGTTGAACATCATTCAGATGATGCAATAGTTAATTTAGCTTGATGAACTCTGAGATGAAGATCCTAACTTGTACATCTCTAACTTCTTAGAGATATCCAACACTTTCAAAATAAATGGAGCAAACGATGATGCCATCAAATTACATCTATTTCCTTTCTCTTTGAGAGGAAAAGCAAAGCAGTGGCTTAATTCTATGCCACGTCCGTCACTAACCACCTGGGATCAAGTGGTAGAATTTTTTTATTGTTTTATTGTCCTCCTGCGAAGATTGTGAAGCTAAGGAACAACATCTCTTCTCACTCCCAAACGGAAGGGGAATCATTATTCGACACTTAGGAGAGGTTTAAGGAGATGCTTCGATGATGCCCACATCTTGGATAGCCTATATGGATGCAAATCCAAACATTCTACAATGGAATAAGTCAAAACACTAAATAGTCTATTAATGCAGCAGTTGGGGGGACACTTAATAATAAGACACCTGAAGCTGCACAAAAATTCATCGTGGACATGGCTATGAACAACTATCAATCGTGCTCAACTAGAGCTCGAGCCACTAGTAAGCCATGGGGAGTTTATGAAGTAAATGCAATAATAAGACTGTTAATTCAATTGGAAGCCATAAGTAAGAAGATAGACAATATTACTATAGCTCTATAAAAAAGAGTGATGTAGTGTGAGTTGTGTGGGTTAGATCACCCAGGATAAGATTGTAAATCTGATCAAACCAGACATGTAGATTACTTGGTAACACTTCAAAAACCTGAAATAATCCTTATAGCAATATGTATAACCTGGGATGGAGGAACCAGCCCAACTTTTCATGGGGTAATGAAGGACAACAAAAGAATAATCCTCCATTAGGATTAAAGGCACAAACATCACAACCAAAGACCTCGAATACGGATGAGATAATACTGGGATTTATCTAAGCCATAAGAGAGAGATGCCAGAGACACCAGACATCTATACATAACCTAAAGGTGCAATTTGACTTATTGACAACAATAATAGCAAAAAGGCCAAATGAGAATATCCTTAATCCCATAGAACCGACCTCTAATGAGCATATGAGGGCTGTAACACTGAGAAGCATAAAAGAGTTACAAACAAATACTAGACTGCATAGTGAGAAGGAGGATTAAGAGGAGAGTCAAGAAAAGAATAAAGATGATGAAATTCCTTCTAAAGTAAAGGCATTTCAGCCTACCAAACCATATCCAACAAGGCTAAAGAAGGAACAAATGAATGAGTAATTCGAGAAGTTCCTTGAATTCTTCAAACAACTTCACATCAATATACCTCTTGTCGAAGCTCTAACACAAATACCTAATTATGCGAAATTTCTAAAAGATTTGTTATCAAATAGGAAGAAGATAGAGGAACTAGCCACAGTGCAGTTAAGTAAGGAATGTTCAATGATCTTGCAAAACAATTTACCAGTGAAGCTTAAAGATCCAGAGAGTCTTACTATCCCTTATATTATTGATGATCTGTCGGTAAAGAAAGCTTTAGCCTACTTAGGGGCTAACATAAATTTTATGTTGTATAAGTTATTCAAAAAGCTAGGATTAGGAGAATCTAAACCTAATAGAATGAGCATTCAATTAGTTAATTAATCTATTAAATATCTTAAGGGGATTATTGAGGATGTATTAGTTAAGGTTAATAGGTTCATCTTCCCAATTGATTTTTCATTCTTGATATAGACAATGATGTGGAAGTACCTTTAATCTCAGGACATCCATTCCTAGCTACAACTAAAGCCATCATAGATGCCAGTGATGGTAAACGAGTTCTTAAGATAGGAGAAGAAGAGGTAACTTTTAGAATTTCTGATGCAATGAGACATGCTCTTGAATGTGATGAATCTTGTTATTTTATAGATGTCGACGATTCTATAACTCCAAAAATTATGTAGGAAATTATATATAATGATAAGCAAGATGTATATGAGACTTAAGATAAGGATGAACATGAAGACAAGAAGCACTTCATGAGATCGAAGAAAGTGGAAGAGATAAATAGGAGTACAGACACAAGATTAAAACCCTTTATTGAGGAACCTCCAAAATTAGAGTTGAAAACAATTCTTAAACATTTGGAATATGCATTTCTTGAGAAAAATTCAACGCTACTAGTGATTATCATAGCATGGAGCAGAAGGAAAAGCTATTGAATGTGTTAAGGAAGCAAAAAAAGGCAACTGTATAAAAGATCTCAAATATTAGAGGAATCAATCCTGCCATTTGAACACACAAAATTTTAATGTAGGAGGAATCAAACTGATGGTACAATCTCAAAGAAAGTTGAATCCAAACATGAAGGATATAGTTAAGGCAGAGGTAATTAAACTCCTACATGCTAGAGTAATTTACCCCATTTCTAATAGTCCTTGGGTAAGTCCTGTGTAGGCCATACCAAAGAAAGGAGGAATGACAGTTGTTCCCCATAAAAGGGATGAGTTGATCTCTACAAGAACTGTCACTGGATGGAGAATATGCATTGACTATATAAAGTTAAATAATGCAACTAAAAAAGATCACTTCCCTTTTCCCTTTATAGATCAAATGGTGGAACATTTGGTAGGACATACGTTCTACTACTTCTTAAACAGACTTTCAGGTTATCTCCAAATTTTAATTGCTCTAAAAGATAAAGAGAAAACAACTTTCACAAGACATTTGCTTGTAGAAGATCAAGAGAAAACAATTTTCACATTATCGTCTACCTTACTATCTTATTCATAAATTCAAATGATAATTTGATAAATAAGGATATTTTATTTTATATCATTAATACTACTTATTCAAAAAATTAAATTAATTATTACAAATTTATTTTCTGTTATAATAAATTAGCAAAACAATAGTCAACCCAATAGCTACTTTAGTAGCTACGATAGTTATAACAAAATTTGAGAAAATATTTCCTTTTAACAGATGATTATTAAAAAATTAGAAAATGTCACTAATTAATATTAACTGCATTCTATATAAGTTCAAGACAAATAAGGGCTCCAACTATGGTTCTACTCGTGATCAATCCATAGATACTTAAGAAAATAAATAGGCACTAAAAAAAAGGACATGTTAGAGACATGATCAATCAAATCCTTATTAATTTTGATTTATTTTAATAAAAAATTTAATTAAACATCCAAAAATTGGGTAGACCAGAACTGGAATTGCATAAAAACAAATGAAAGAAATATATTCAAAATAAATCAAATGAAAGAACTTATACATAAGTAATCTTCAAATCAATTTAAAATAAATGGATGTGATAAAATAGAACTAAGTTTAATTTAAATTAAGATTGACAATTTTAAAGATTTATTATTGATGAACCACTGCAATTGTAATTATAAAAGCAACTAAAAGAATTATTAAAATAGACTCATATAGAAGAAAAATTTTCTTGATTATTGAATTTCAATTTGTTAAACATTACCTATCAATTCTTGCTATAGAATCTGGTTTGTTCTTACAGTTTAAATAATATCGTAACCAAGTGTATCTGGAATACTGGTAATGAGATAAAAAAAATTTATAAACTAAATAAGTAACTCTATTTGCAACAATTAAAAGATTTAAATCTTTGTAATATTCTACATCATTTATAAACATCACAGTGAATATAATTGAAACATTTATAGCTCCCACGTAAATAAGGA
Organism: Erythroxylum havanense; assembly: GCA_024752395.1. Lineage (NCBI taxonomy): Eukaryota > Viridiplantae > Streptophyta > Magnoliopsida > Malpighiales > Erythroxylaceae > Erythroxylum > Erythroxylum havanense. The sequence continues at coordinate 20,806,603 of JANTNU010000002.1, forward strand.
GCTATGCAACACTTATAACATGAGAGTTTGATAAAATATAAAAGAAAGATATACAAACAAAAGTCAATGCTAATAAAAAAGCATAATAAATTAAGTTAATAAATAATATTACTCTTAAGCCCCTAATATTAGACTAACTCTAAAAAAGATTAAAGGATAATCATGTATTAGTCCAGGAAAATCCACTATGTATAAAATAAAAAAATTGAATTACTTTTAATAACTTTATTGATCAGACCAAGAAAAAATTAGTTATATTATATACATAATTGAATTACACTTAAATTACTAAAACTCTTAGGCTAATTTCATTCATTTTTGGAAAAGGAGACATCAACATTAAAAAGATTAATTTAGAACAATTATGAATGAAATTATAGATATATTAATAGATTTAAATTCTAAATTAGGAAAATTAGAGTGGGATGTGATTCTCATCAATCAAATTGCTTTAGGTCATTTGATGTAAAAAAAATTCATAAGGATATTGAATCATTCTGGGTAAATAATTTGCATAGGATTAGTTGATCTTGAAACTTTGTAGCTTACAATTTTAATAGTTTGTTGACTATACTTCATGAGAACAATTAGGGTAGGGAACATATCGTTAATAGTTATAAAACTTTTATATTTGGTTCTTTCTCTTGGTTGATACAAGCCATGAATATATATAATAGTCCCTTATCTATAATAAGAAGAGTTTATATTAGGTTTTTAATAATAACTTATTAGGAAAAATAGGTAAAATAAATTATCATCCAAGATTTAATAGTTGGTCCATTTGTAGTCTAGGTAAAGTCCATCTTGTTGCGATAGGAATTAATAAGAGCAAAAAGGTTTTAATCAATGTAACAAAAATATCAATTGTTATTTAAAAAAAGTCACTTATTTTTCCTCTATTTATTTCAAAAAGCTCAATATACATAATAAAGATATTTCAATTTCCATGTAAACAATTGTTATAAATAATGAAGAAACTAACAAATTTAAATAAGAAACAATATAAAATAAACCAAAATTTGACACCTTAATATTCAATTTAATAACTTGATTCTTTAAGCCAAAAGGTGATATCTCACATCTTATTAGAAAAGAAATTTAAAAAATGAATCCTACAAATTGATCCCATAAATATCACCCCTAAAAACTATATTTTAATTGTTCCTTAACTATATTAAATGTACTTGAACTATTGTATAATCTTATTCAATAGTAAAATCACTACTCACTTTTCTATTATAGAACTAAATATGACATTTTCACCTCCTATGGCTCCTCGAAGGTCATAAAATATCTAAAGGCTAGATTTTATTTTTATTTTGGATTTTTGTGTCATAGAGAGGATCAAAATTCATCAATTATCCCCAAATTCAACCAATGGATTCTTTTTGTTATAATATTAACATTATAGAAAAGTACTTCTAAATTGAACTTATCCTTTAAGAATTACCACTTTTATTTTCTTTAATAACTTAAATCCCTCAATAAAATACATCTTATAGAAATACCAATTCGTACTTCATCTCATAGTTTCTAATTATGAAAAAAAGGCATTCCCTTGCCCTAGTTTATGAAATCTAATACAAATTTGATCTCTATGACTACGGTTATTAGAAATAAAAAATAAGATAAAAAAGACAAAGTGAATGAATAATAAATAAAGAGAAAGGGTTATTTCATTCATGATAGTTATTTCTTTAAACAGTGGTTGACAATATACTTTAGATCGAAATTTGAGCAATATTGCCCCTAATTGTTTCCACTAACTTTTTATCCAAATTTATATTCTTTTCATAAAACTTCGAATTTAAAAGAAAATTAAATTTATTTATATTTTCTAATTAAACTTTAAAATTTATATATTAATATTCAATATTTAAAAACTTTTTGAATAAATTAAAGAAATTATATTATTAATATGTTGCACATCTTAATCTTCCTATTCATCCAGTCATTCTATTCTTTCTCAATCATTTGGTAACCTTAGAGTAATTCATATAAATAAGTGATAGTAAAAACTCAATAAGAGTATGAGACTTACTTTTTGAATCTACCTTAAGTTAGGATGATTAATTAACGAATCTTGGTGCACCATATCTAGTTGTCTTATGTTTATATCTATTTTACTTACTCTTGTCACAAGAAAAGAGTCTTCATTTTTTTAATGCACATTTAGAATCTTTTCAATTTTAATTACCATCTAATTAAATTCATCAACCTAAAAGGCGAATATAAATGAAGATATCCTATCCAACCCATTTTGACTTATTTTATTTCATCATTCTAAATGAAAATAGGTAAAACTTATGTTTTAATGAATCACAAATAAAGTTAGGGATAATATATAGAGAGCTATTCATACTTAATAGATTGAGCAACAACTCATAGACTACCTATAAATGAATATTTATTACTTGATTCATATCCTGAGATAAGAAGTCTAAGTCTAATAGATGCAATGCTTGAAATGAAAATCCATAAAAAATTAATATTTATATTAACTAAAATTATGCAGTAGCTAAAAGGAATTATTTAATAGTTTAATAGAGTTCATATGACTACTATAAACAGATTGATACTGAAAGAATGGTTGTCACCTTTAGATGGAAAACGTCTCTCTTTCAAAATTAAATTTCTTCCATTTGTTAAAGCTTAAGGGCTCTTTGGAAATAACCTCTCTACCATATAAGTGTAAAGCTGATATTATTGGACCTTCCCAGATCATACATTTAAGTGGGGATCTCATTGGGTGTTGTTATTTCTTTTGTTGTTGCTAAGGTTTAATAGCTCCCAAAAGATCGACATATTTTGATCTAATATATTGTTGTATCCTTATAAAAATTTCTCCTTCTGTCCACATAATTACTATTATAACTCCCAATATAAGAGTAAAAGTATGTACAAATATCTCTAGAATTAATTCCATAGATCCTATTTGAAATTAAGAATTCCATTTTGGAAAAAGAATTCATACCCTGTACCTTTTTTATATTAATTGCTTTTATTGTATTAAGTATCATTTTAACAATCAACTTCACTTGTAATGATATCTATGATACCTAATATTATCCAATTTCAAATTAATAGAACCTAAAAGACTAATTTTTCATTACTAAATTGCCTTATCAGAAAAACTCCCAATTCCCTTTTGGGGCCTCAACCATCATATGAAGTTCTTGTTTTGGTAATTCAAAAATAGGCAAAAGTTTTTGGCTAATGAACTAATATTTAAAATCCTACCACTCTTTATCATTTTCTTAAATAAAATGTCCATTTTCTAAATTTCCATAAGCTCAGCCCAAATTCATTTCACAACTTGTTGAATAATTTTTGTTGACTCTATCATTTCATCAATTTGAACTAGATAATGAGCTAATGAATTGCCTTCTTGTTTGCTATTGGATTTTAGGATTTTCATAATGAAAATCTTTGTAACACAATGATCAACTTTACAAATATCTCACTGTCCAGTAGAAGCTTATAGAATTAGTACATATAACCCCCCTATTTATTGCTTCATCCATACCGATAATACCTATTCTTCAACTCTTTTTTTTTAAAAAAAAAGGATTTTGTGTAATAAGTTTTTTATATTCAACAACAAATATTTAAAATCATCATAGAAATCTAAACATTTATCTATTTGACCATGAGGTAAATCAGTAGTTATTCCTTTGATAAGAAAATCATTATATATCATTCTCATAATGGTGGCAACTTTGAATAAATCAAATGATAATTCTCTATTTATAAAATTATAGAAGAAAGGTCTTTGCCAATATATATTATAAAAAACAATTGACAAGCTATACAACTTAACTCTAACATAATTACTCTAATATAATTAGATCTTTTTGGTACTTGAATATTTCTCAAGAAATCTAGTTTGTTCATTATTATTGCTTTTGTAAACATTTTTAGCTAAATAAGCCTAACTTGTTACATAAGGTACATATTATATAATTGTTCAATTTTCTAAAATTTGTTTACTCCTCTATAAAATTAACCTAATATTGGTTCATAATCAAATACTTATGTACTATCTAGGGTTAAGATAAGTTATAGAATGCCATGCATTCACTATAACAGAAACTACAATTGACTTAAAAAAATATCGCTAAAAGTAGAAAAACATCAATAATGACTTTTAGCGACAATTTATATTCGTCATAAAAAACATCATCAAATTTTCGTATACAAAACTATAAGCGACGTGTTTTGTTAATCATCGCTAATAATTTTTTTCTAGCTTTATCTTTATAGGAAAAAACTATTAGCGACATTTTGAGAAAGCATCGTTATACCTTTTAGCTAGTTTTCATAGCCAAAGGTTTTTATTTATGTTTATAAAAATATAGCCAAAAGGTTTTACTTACGTTTTTTAAAATGTAGCCAAACATTTGTAACTATGTTTTGTAAAATGTAGCCAAATTTTTAATATACATTTTAACAAAACATTATACCATGTTAATTATAATTATTTGTGAAATTTTTAATCCATATTATTGTATATAATATTTAGATTTTTTGTTAATTTATTATACAAAAATAATTGATAATTTGAAGCAATATATATAAAAAGTAAAATATTATTAAATTATACCAACAAAAAGAATATTCTTCATATATAAGATTTTAATTACAACCGTAACAATTATTATAGATAAAATAATAAATACAAAGACCATTTTACAAATTATAAATGTTGAGATTATAAAAAATTACAATGTAACTATGGCGACTAGTTATGTGATACTAATTATTTGTTACAACAATTCATCGTAATTATTCGTTTGTAGTTTGAATTCATGCATTTGATCTCTTCTCGTGTTGGATTCAACCAGCAGACCACATATCAATGGCTATATTATATTATGTAGCCCCAATTATAAGTTCAAGTGCCCTATAATATCATGAACATATATAAGAAATGTTGGGTTATCCTGGCACCTAAAATAGATAAATAAACACAAATCAGTTTCTCTTTATGTAGGCAAAACATTAACACTTTTTGAAGTAAAAAGGAAGTAACCATAACAGCATCTTTGCACTCCCAAAATCACATATCTTTAGCTGGTGAGTCGGAGGATTGACCTGTAAAATGCATCAAAGCCTCAAGAAATCAATGGAACCAGATTTCCAAGTAAAGAAGAGTTGTTTTAAGCTTTTTTCACAACTGATGACTAACATTTTTCACATCTACCACTCAAAATAGTAGCCTCCATATCCTACAAAATTCATAATGAGACACTTGACGCAATTCACAAAGAGAAACAGAATCAATCTAATTCATATTCCTACCATAATAAAAAATCCTACCAAATCTGATAATGTTGAGTTATTTAACATACATAGTTGAACAAACCAACCTTCTAATCATAATTATTGGTCTTGTCATCTCTTATTCTCAACCTTGTCCCTCTTTATCCTAAAATCTCCCCCCTATGGAACAACAAAATTGTTAAAAATAAGATCATTATCAAGCTCGCAAGCATCACATCAACAATAATTTGACTGTGAACATGAGCACCAATGCCATACATATGATCTCCTTCTCCTGTTGTTACAACTAGGCCACTTCTGTTATTTACATTTATTAGTAAGGATACAATATATTAAAAACATGTAACCAATATCTTAACTAGTTTAACAAAATCAAACCTCAAAGCTAATGACGAACCAATTGTCTTACACTGTGCCACTTTGTTGTTGTTGTAGATTAGAAGACAGAAATCACTCACTCAAAATTTTTTTTTTCCTGGTGAACAACTAAAGCTCAAATGCCAGATATTGGTCCACTTTTAGTTGTTAAAATGGAAAAAGAAAACGACAAGATTGAGCTCCGCAACCTCACTTTAACAAACACATCCAAAAGGATATCATTTTGGTTAATTATAAAACATGTTTAGTAAAATCAAAATCAAAATTTTGTTAAATTTTAAAATTTTTAATAAATTTTTACTTCACTAATATAATTATTTTAAGCCATTATATATTACTATAGATTTATAAAGTAAATAAACTAATTAAATTTTGAATAATTAAGATGGTCTTTTATTTTTTTTAAACTCTCTTTTTGGGTTTACCCTTATTAAAAAGCTCAACACAAAAGGTAAATTTTTTTGTCAATAATGCAATAAATGAGAAATATTTAGTTATTGTAACAAAAATTAAATAAAATATCCTTAAAAGAACAAATTAGAGTCATCATCTTTTTCATAAGCTTTAAGATATTATTATCCATAAAAAAGGAAAAAAAACTAAACATAAGCTAAAGGCAAGCAAGAAACACCATCATACAAGAACCTCTTACTGATAAGGATATCTATTATCTGATACTTGATAAGGATGGATCTCATCTGATATTATTTGCTGTAATCTCTATCTGCTGTAATTGTTTATCCTTATCTCTATCGATTGTATTTATATATACTGTATAGAAGTTTGTTGTAAATAACAATCTCTTCATAGTTGATATTGTTCTTATATGGTATCAAAGCCAAGGTAAAGCCTAATAGCTCTCTTGCTCCCATTTTTTTCTTTTACCATGTCAACAAACCCACACCAAACTGTTGTTTCTTCTGGTACACCTTCACTACTGATGTCCTCTTTACCAAATACTGTTACCTAACTACCTATCAAACTCAACTCCAGAATTATTTATCATGGCAAGCTTAACTCATGCCTTTACTTCATAGCTATGATTTGGTCAAACATGTCGATGGGATTGCAATAGGCCTTTCACGTACCTTTGACAATGATATGCCTAATATTGATTTTTTATCTTGGTTTCGATGGGTCTAGTTTGTCCTTAGCTGGATTATTGCCCCTATTTTCGAAAGTCTTATTCCCCAAGTTATTGATGCTTTAACTGCACGACAAGCATGGCAGAAACTATCTTCCACTTATGCATCTGGTTCTAAAGCACAAATTAGAACCATTAAGTCCAACTTTTATAGGTTGAAAAAGGAAACACATAGACTATTGCTACCTATACTCAACGTGCCAAGGCAATGTATGACCAGCTGTCTGTATTACAAAGTCCTGTCTCTGAAGATGATCTTGTTCAGGTTATCACAAATGGTGTTGGTCTATCTATCGTCCATTTGTTCGATCTCTTAAAAACATACTTGATGTTGTTTCATCTCCTCCTCAGTGAAGAGGCTTCACTTGCCGTTGATTCATTATAGCACTCCCTTATCTTAGGGTACATATTAGGATACCCAAAGGACATTTCAGCACATAACCTATGATAATGGCGCACTACATTCATTCATAACATTTACTTAACATGGCGTCATTCATCTTTTCTCTTATAAATATCATTAAGAAATTCACAATATTTTAATACCCAAAATTTTCTCATTTCATTTCATAAAAACCAAAGGTCTACAAGATGTCTTTCAACATTTCATATAAGTACAACATCACAACCTAAGACAAAAATCTACTTTAGGAAAGAGGAAAATACACAAAATCTATCTAGCTTGCCAAATCCTAATTGACCGACCTTTGAGTCATGATTTCTCTTCCCAAAACACAAATCTACACAGTTGGTAGAGTCTTTCAGTAGCTAGAGTCGTTTCTCAGTCCTAAAAAATCAGTGTTGCAATTTTGGTGAGTTTTACGAACTCAATGAGGTAACCATCATCGATAGTTCACTCAATTCATGCATCACATCAATACATGTAACAATTTATTCACATCATTGCATAATTGATCACACATCACCTTATCACTTAAGCATAGGCAACTTTGCATTTCAATCAATCAAACATACTTAACAAAATGGATATGGAATACTCATGTGACTCTTTTCTAATTATTACATTATTATGACTGGGTATCTAAACTGTCCTGTATCTATTGTGGATATTGGGCTCATTTATATTGTCCCTTATTCGTTGGAGATACAGGGCTCATTTTACATAATGAGCCTTTGGTTCTTAATCACATTTGGAACTTTAAGCTTGGTTTCAATGGCTACTCAGGTCACAACTCCCATTTTTCGATTATGTTTTCTTGTATGGAATGCATCTATCAATATCAATCATGTCATGAAACATTTAGTTTGTCACATTCACATACAAATAGAGCTTAAATATCTCATTCCCATATCACAATCATCGGACCTTCTGTCCGAAAACCAATAAAACCAAATCACATTCATCCAAATTCAAACAGAATAAACATAAACAATCAATCAAGAGAACTGTCTAGGTTACTCACAGTTTGCTCCAGAAGCTATTGCCTTGAAGTCTTGACAACGTCTAGAAAATGATGCTCTATATGTTCCTCTATATCATGCAAAACATACACATATCACAATTTGCACAATTAAGTGTTTAATAATGCATATGTATGCAATGAAATATGTACCATGCATCATGACAATACAAGGTATTTTTCTATTATCCTCGACATATAATTCATTCTATCTCAAAACTCATCTAATTATAATTTATACTTAAGTTTATATCTCAATAAAACCATCGAAATCAAAATTCATAACTCATTGAATCACTTTCAAATTTTCCAAAACTGAGTTTTGAGCCTACTGTTCTTATATACTCAATTTCTATCCAAACATTGCAAGTCTTAGAGACTATATCCCAATTTGGAATCTCCATGTAATTTGTATCCATATTTCTCTACTTTACTCTAAATAAAAAATCATCTCATTTGGATGACTAAAGGTTAAGATATAATCAAAATACCCAAACATATTCCGTAAAACCACACTAGTTCATAATATTCCAACAGATTCCCTCAGTTTCTTTTAACCAAACTTTTCCAAATAAATTCATAATGCTACAATTTTTCATGGAGAGATATAAAAATGTGTTAGGAATTCGTCGATTCAAGAATCACTTCATTTGGAGGTCATATGGTGAAGTTATGGCCAAATTAATCAAACGTGATTATATTCTCATTCCTATTGTACCTATTTTAGGAAAATTGGCATAAATTTCACTAGAGATATCGAATTAAGGTCATCTTAGGATGGTTTAGAAGAGGAATTCTAGATATACAACTTTCATGAAGACTCTGAAAGGATATTCTATCATTTTGATACACACAGGCAGTGTGAATCTACACTACCTGACTGTGTAACCTTCGGGTTTACTAAATTTTTCTTCTCCAAAACCCTTCAATGGATCCTACACCCATTCGAACCTCACTTCCACTCATAATCTTCCCAAATTCACCTCTTCTAATGCAATTTATCACTCCATAACCATTTAAACACCAATTATTTTTCATTCACTCTCAATTCTCAACTCATTTAATTCTTCATCTCAATGGATAACTTCTTCAAAGATACTTAATTTTAACTCAACATCCTCCATGCACATTTTATATTCCCCACTTGATCATAAACACCCAAGATATAACACATTCCCGTATACCCAAAACATAACACAACATAAACATTCATCCACAACTTTTGCTGCACCCAGTTCCTAATTTCATGTCAAAATTTGAGACTCTTAAAGACAGAATTTAAATTTTCTGCCTTCATAAGAAATGTAGCCATATGTATCTAGTTTAATCCAAACTAAGAATCATCTCAATTGAACAACTATAGAAGAAGTTATGGCTAAAAGACTGAAGCATACTCAAAGATTATATTGCTGCAACATTTTCCAGCTCAACAACCAAATTTTGTTTCAAAATCTTATTCTAACACAACTCATACCAAGATCACCTTTTCTACCTCATCACTTCTCATTCTCAACTCCATTTCAATTCCAAAACTTTCTCAAATCAATTCATGACCTTTATTTGATTATTAACTAAAAATAGAACACATACATTTTCCCATTCATAATTGATTTTCTACACTCATCCTAACACCATTATATAGATCATCCAACTGCCAAAATATCTTATAACAAATCATGGGTCATTAAGGATCATTCACAATTACAAAAACATGGCACTACATAGATTTTTCATCATCCACGTCACACACACACAACTCACAAAATCAAGTCATCAATCCCATATTTATCATCATTTTAGTTTCATTTTAACAATACCCATAACATTTAAAGCATAACTTACTTGGTTTCGCTTCAGATTTTTCAGAAACAGCACTAGCCCTAGCTCCCAAGCATCACACATTCATCATCTTCTTGAAGGAGGTAAGGATAAGTTTTCTTCTGGCAATGAGGAAGAAGATAGCGAATATGCTAGTAACAAATGAAAGAAAGTGTGATCTTCAAAGTTGAGGTGGTAGAGATTGAAGAAAATGAAAATGATGAAGAAGGAGAAGAGAACCACAAAGAGTAAGATGGGGAGAGTAAAAAAAAGAACACCTAATGGACTTTGAAATCAAAAGCATCACGGGAGCGTAACAAAAAGGGGCTTTAAATGTTTTAGTGGACATAAGACATTATTTGGCAAGTGACACATGTCCAATTCTTATAACCTAAATCCAATTTCTATTCTAATTGTCTCCTAATTTTCAATAGCACTTGCCAAGAAATCCTAAAGTCAATTATCAAAATTTCTATTGCCATTTGACAGTAAATTCTATTACCATTTATCATTTGTTTTGTCACTTGATATTTTTCTTAGTTCAAAAATTACTCCTAATTTTTCAAAAATTTTCTTAAAATTCTCCAAAAATTATAAATCAACAATTACACTCTCCAAATAAATTTTTAGTACAAACGAACCACAATTCTCAATAATAATTCACATTTATGAACAATTATACCCGAAATGTCAATGAATACATGTATAATCATTTTCATGTGCAAAGATTCTATATTCATGTGCATGAGCACATTACATAATGCATGAGCATGAAACGTATTTCTAATCTCACAGTGAATCTCTCACATTTACTATTTTAGCTTTGACATAGATAACGGGATATTACATTCATCCATTTTTGATATTACACCAACAACTTTTTTTGCATCTGGTACTTCAAAAGGACCATGCGGTGGTCGTGGTGGCCATTCATCTCGTGATGGCACTCGTAGCAATTACACTCCTCGCTTGTCAACTGATTATGGTCATTTGACTGGTCATAATTGCAATGGTCTTGGCCGAATTGCTCCTCAATGCCCTTCACCAAAACTTCAACGTAATACCAATAATTTACAACCTAAGTCTTCTACCAACCTAACTACCTCTACGTCTTAATCAAATATTTCCTGGATCTTGGACACTAGCGCCACTCATCGCCTCACCCCTGATCTAGAAAATTTAACTATCCACAATCCTTACACTAGTGGTGATGAGATCATGATTGAAAATAGTAAGACACTCCCAATCACTCATGTTGGAAGCTCTCTCTGTCAAAATGACTCTCTTAATTTTTCTTTACATGATTTATTGCTTGTTCCTACTGTAAGTAATAATCTGTTGTCTGTTTCAGCTTTTACTCGTACTAATGATGTTTCTATTAAATTTTTTCCTCACCATTTTGACATCAAGGATATCCGCATGAAGGAGTTACTTGTCAGTGGACCGACTAATAATGACTTGTATTCCATGCTACTTCAACCAATTTCTCTTTCTTTGCTTCCTAAGGTAGCAAATTTAGCTAGTCTTTCTCTTTGACATTCTTGTTTAGGACATGTAAATTTGTGTTGTATTCGTCAAGCTTTCACTCAAGCTAAAACTTTAGTGTCTTCCAATAAAACATCAGGCCTTTGTCATGCATGCTCGATTAGTAAGAGTCATAAGTTACCTCTTTGTCAGTCTAGTTACAAAGCTAATGATCTTTTAGATTTGATTTGTCCTTATTTGTGGGGCCCTTCTCCTACTGTTACATCTTTATCTTCTGTCAATCTTCATCGCAACATGGCTCTACCGCAGAATGTTTTGGCCATGACAGAATGCAAATAAGGGACAAGGTTTTGAACTGTCAATTTAAAACATTGACACCAACGACATATTATAAATGAAAAGTTTAAGTTACAAAGAATATGACTAAGATAATACGTTTTCCTTTCTAGTGACCAATCTATATTAATTTTGCCATGAAAAGATAAATTGCATCATTTATAATGAAGTATGATCAATTGAAAATTAATATTTAGTTGAGACATTTGAAGATTACTTGTATAAAATTTAACTAAATTTTCAGAGTTAATGGAATTGCATATCACAATTCACTCAAAAAGAAACATTTCAAATGATGCTCAAATTATCTTTCTTATGAATAGAACCGACTTTGCGATTTGATTCTCACTTCATTTTCTAATCTATTCTTATTAGTTCTAGCTCTTAGAAGTGAAAGAGGGAAAAGTTCACGATTTTTAAAATTTTAAAGGACGAATTGGGTTTGGAAATATAGCAATGCTTTTCTATAAAATATCTAAATAGTGGTTTAAAAGAAAAGAAATTGATGCGTGTTAGATAAATTATAAATGATTTGGATAAAAATCTTCTAACATTGAAGTCTGATACGCCAATAGAATAGACTTAGTAATTCAATGAGGTTGACATATTATTTGCCATAATTAGTGTTACAGTGTAGAAGGAAAGGAACATGAACAAATTAATGAAATAGACTAAGAATGAGAAAGAAATGGTGTACTCTTGATCACCATCGTACTGTATGGCAGCCCATTGCATATGGGATTAGCTATAAACCACCCAACTGAAAAAGAAAATGCTTCCTTAGGAAGGACGGAACAAAATATCCTATCCCCACTCCTACGAATTATCAATTCCAAGTGATCAAACAATAAACTATAATTTAACAAAGACAAAAAAATAATAATAATAATAATCGGAGCAACCGTCTCTTAATTAGTGTGTTAGAGTATGTGCGAGTGTTTCAGTATTATTGTTAGAGTAGTTGTTACTGTCCGGATGATCAGAGGAACACAGCGAGAAAATCTCTTCCAAGGTTCCGTTTATGCAATCCATGGAGATGCCATGAGGTTTTGCTGCTGATGGCTTTATATTTATCTGTGGGAAGTCTTCCAGCTCTAATGGTGGATACGGAACTTGATATTCCAATTGCATGTTCGATGATGATGATGAATAGCTTAGAACTGACATCTCCATGTCCTGCATCACAGTAACCATCGTTATAATTACATTAGATATAACTACATGCATATACTGGGAGAGCCATTTTCCTTGAAAACAGTGACATTTTAATTTTGTTGATGTATAGTTATGGAATAAAGGAAGTGATGAGGAAAATCAGGAAGAAAGATGTTGGAACTTTGAAATGAAATGATGGTTTCGGAGTCAGTCAAAAGAAGTCATAGAAAACGGTGAAAAAGAAACCCAATTCGAGTCAGTCTAGTCTTAAGACAGATAGATTGAGAACACTTTTTTAGAAGAAATTGAAACTTTGGGAAAAGATCGATGGAGAGTTGTTCATGGTTTCCAACTTTTGATTCTTTACTTTAAATTAAGATTAAAGGAGAACTTAAAAGGGACTTCTTCTCTGTGGACCATGGCCAACCTAATTGTTCATTGTATAACATTTCTGTGGTAAGGGCATTTAATCTCTGTTCGAGTCATTACAAAATAGTGATTAATGTAGAACAGCGCATGAAAAATGAATTGACTAGGTCATATTAGCATTAATTTGGAGAGTTTTTATGAGAAAGCAACACCAATATTCAAGTTGATGTTGGAGAGGGAACGTACCTGGTGAAGTAGATTCTGTGAGAAGTGGTCAACAGCCATGGAGTAGACGTTAGGTGAAGTACTGTTTGCTTCATCGGAGGCGGAGGCAAATGCATAACTAAACCCACTTTCGTCGACTGCTTGATGAGTGACATCGGAGGATGATGTATATTCACACATCATTTTGTTACTGTTGTCATTATTATTGTTATGATAATAATCATCATTACCTCCAAGTTCATCGTTAGAATCTCTTCCTTTAGAGCAATCATAAACGGGTCGTCCACTGCTTGTTTCTTCCCCTAACAATTGTTCTTCCGAAGAAAAACACATTGTCGGCTCCTTCTCCTCATTTTTCTCTTCTTTATTGTTTGTTTTCAGAAGTTGTACTGTTTTCTTGAAAACTCGGCACAAGGCGTAGGAGTCCTGCATCATGCAATCCTATAGTGTGAAATTTATCGTCAAGATATATTATTGTATCTTCTTTTCTTTTTTTTCTTTTTTTTTTTTTTGAAAAAAAGAACAAAAGAAATAAAAAGATATTAAGAAATATAAAAGATGTACAAGAAAAGCAAGATCGGAAAGAGGAAACAGAACACAAAGATGGATATGATTTTGCGCCAGAAAAAAGAAGAAGAGATAGATATGTTTGATTTCATATACAAATGATTAGAGTCGTGAGGAAAACATGGCAAGTACAATTAAAGTCTTGTGAAGAATAAAGACTCTTTCATCGCCATCAAGTTGATTATAAGCTGTTCTTTAGTAAAGAAAAAGAGCATTGTCGTAAAAAGGAAGATCCGCAAATGATAAGGGTCATAAGGAAAAACATTATAATCATATGTAGCTGCTCTTTATAATGATATTTACCTGCTGCATCCAATCAACATAAAGAGACAGGCAACAGCTGATCGGATCGTGATAATGATCATAATCATAATCATGGTTCCTTTTCAATTTTTTATGTCTCACGAATCTATCTTAAGGCCAAGCACTTTAACTCCGTTTATTAATTCATTTCGATGACCACCTTGGCACCTCAACAGTGATTCAAGGGTTTTCTAATTTCTATACTTGTTATTAATTAATATCTGCCACACAAATGACTATTCGTTCTTATCCTTGACTAAAGGAATTAATTCAGGTAAACCCTAATGAGACCTGTAACCGATGTTGCTTGCATCAACCTATATCTTTTGGTGACTGTATATAACCCTACTGCATATGCATTTATGTTTTATTTTGTCTACCTTCATAACTGGAAGTCACTCGAATAAATCTAGTTAAGAGAAATGAGTGTGCATATGAAATATTCCAAAAGTACTCATGCAAATTGTCGATTATGTATTTAATTACAAGATAGTTAAAAGAGTAACTCTGTGATCAGTCAATTGTACTTACCTTTAAAGTAGCTGCAGCAGCGGTGGCGGTAGAGAAAGAAT
>JANTNU010000002.1:20907291-20920563 GCA_024752395.1 Erythroxylum havanense
TTGATTAATAATCGATCGGTTATTTGGTTCAGTTAATTTTTAAAAAGTAGTCTTTAATTGGATCAGTACAAACTGGTGGGAACCGGTTAATTGACCGGTTAAATCGGTGATCGAACCGATTAATCACTGGTTTAATAATTTTTTTATTTATTTTGTTTTTTAAAACAAATCACATTTTTTATTTATATTTATTTATATTATTTGAACCAGGCAAATGAATTTTTATTTATATTTATTTATATTATTTAGTATATTTTTATTTTTTAATATTATTAATATTATATATAATTAAATATAATTATTGCATAATTATAAAATCACATAGATTCAATTTATGGTCGAATCGATCAAATCGATCAAATCTGGTCAATAAAATTTTTGATTTGACGTCTGATTCAAAACCTTGCATGTATAAACTCATTTGTAGGCCTCCTTTGACGAGACTTTTACGAACAAAAAGAATATAGCAAGTGTAGACAGTACAAGTTAAAGATAGTGGGTGATGAAGTGTTGTCTCATGATTCATGAGCAGTGATAGGGGCCAAGGGAAAATTATTTCTTATTTAGTTTGGAAGCATAAATTGTCGGCTTTGTCACATGGCTTGTCTCCCCCACTCTCGTGCTCTTCTAAAGATACCAACGAAATATTATATAAATGGAGATCATATCAGAATATATAATTTGAAGCTTCTTGTTTAGCTCCTCATCTTCCAATTCCTCATTTAATCATCATCATTCACCGCGCAAAGTCATGTGGAGGTCGGTGATCATTGTTAATATTAATCCTAAGAAAAGTTTATTTGAAGTCATAAAATAAGATATATAAGAGACATCTCCAATATTTTTCTAAGATTCCGGAACACGAGATCCATTTCTATTGATATTTACATCTATATAAGATTTATATATAATAAACAAGGTTTATCTATCTATTAGATCATGGCTTCATGTGTTTTATGCCACATAACTCTTCCTTAGTCAGGCTTGGACATAACAGCAAAGCAAGTATAAGCATTAGTACCATAGTAAAAATGTTTTCTTCATCATTTTTACTCACAGTAATTGTGACCTCTTAGGAGAATTGCTAATTACATCTTTGATGCACTTACTAGTACGAGTACATCTAAAAATTCTTAATTAGTTATTTATAAATAGCCCCACTCAGACTATATGGAACAAAGAAATTCATTTTGTATATGTCTGTTTAGTTAATTCAATAGCCTTTTTTATTTCTTTGAGCAGCTTTCTTATAATTTGGATATGCTATTTAAGAGTTAATTTTTTTGGAGTAGGCTTACCTTGATCCTTTACTTTAGGATTAATCAATTTTATTTCCCAATAGGGACAAGGGAAGAGACATAACTCAGCAATAGAGTGTCACTTTGACATGGTGGAAGTTATCAATTCAAGATTGATTATCCCTGAACTTAATACGAGTTTTTCTATTTGATTGCCACCTTGACATGGTGGAAGTTATCGATTCAAGATTAATTATCCCTAAACTTAATATCGGTTTTTTTATTTGACTTGCTCCCCCACCAATGTGATCTAATGTATTTTGATTTAAGTTCTTTTCTTTTTAAAAGATGAAAAAGAATAACTCAGTTGAAGTGTAATGATCATACGTCTATAATGCATTGTATGTCCTATAATAGGCCAACCTTCATATAATTCATATAATGATAGATCTTCTAATATAATAGTTATAGGGTAAGTCAGTCTTTTTATGAGATAACCTCGTCTGTGAGCCTAAAGTTTTAACTTTTTACTGTAGTCCCTTCGTTAAATTTGACTTTACTAATGACTAAATTGACTTTGTTGAAATTCATAATATGAATAACATTTGTCCAAAGGATCAAAGTGGTCAGTTATTAATAGAATTCCTTGTTGACTCTCTATAAAATATTCATTTAGAAGGGGGCTTCCGTAAATATCGTAAGCTAATCTGGTGGTGACAAATAACCAACCTGAAATAAATAGGGGTATAATAATGCTATAAATGACCTAATATCAAATACTGGTGATAATATCAGCAAAAGAATGCTCTCCTATGCTTCTAGACATTTTGAGCTCTATATAGTCTTGTAGGACAAATTAAGGGAGTGAGACTAATCACCTCATGTTGGAGATCCCATGGTCATCTTATATTTTATAAAAATTGGATGAGTGTAGAAGAAAGATAACGAATTTTGAACCAGAAAAGAGAGAATATAATTATTATGTTAATCCCCCTTATAAAAAAAAGAGGTGGACCAATAAATATTTCTTTTTAGATTCATCCCTAGAGTTGGATTTACCATGTATTTTCACCCAACTAAGTCATTACTCCTTCTCACCACATACATTGTTTGGTAAACCATTTCCTATGTGCAATGTCTATTAGATAAAATAATTAAGGAATAATGAATTATTTAGTATCAATCTTTTTATTTTTCAATTAAGTTTAAAATATAATTATATTATGACTAAAAGAGGGACCTTGACACATAATTCTTTCTCTTAACTTAACATAAAATTAAATTTATTTTAAAATTTAATAAAATTTAATAAAAATTATTTGACAATTAAATAATACCGTAAATGGTTAATATGATATACTACATTTATCATTCTGGTAGGTCTCATTAAAGAAAATTTTTTATTACAAATCACTAAAGTTAATTAAATTCAAAAATTACTAAAAATATTTAATTTAATAATTAAATAATAACGGAAATGGTTGATATCATTATTTAATATTTTGTCGAGGATTTGGACTTATAAATTTAATCTCTTATATTTGAATATTATATGTCTCAGACAGAGTTAAAAAAATATCTGAATAAAATATTTTGTCTGAGACATATAAAATGTTTAAAACGGTACTTTTACATAGTCTAACTTGCAAGCAAGGTTTCAGATACCCTTTGGGACCACAAACTTTTGTAAGAGCGAGTACCTGAGCAGATCAGTTGAAAGTGTGCTCATACTCCACTATGTATGTCCACTGATACTGATATATACATAGATGGGATTTTGCAGTCTCTCATAACAAGTTAACGAAGAGCCTCATACATCATCCCAAATTCCCTGTCCAAGTTACCATGTCTCTACTCTGTTCAGTAGGGTGGATGCCGTCTATTTATGTGGACCCTAGTGAATTCCACATCCACCCTACTGGACAGAGTAGGGACAGGGTAACTTAGACAGGAGATTTGATCCCCTCATACACGCCTTGAGGGTTGTCAGAGCGATTCCGTTTTCACCTTCCGCCGGTGTCATATCCTTCCAATACAATGTCACGGAGACACCAGATTTGGAGTTGGTAGATAATTTTCCTAATTATGGCCATGATAATAGGTTAATGGGAAAATCATTTCCAAACTTGATCGGTATTTATAATACCAAAAATTGTGTTTGTATTATGAATTTAGGACATAGGTGGCCATAGTCGTATTCATATAATTAAAAAATATAAATTTTACAATTTTATATTAAATTTTAAAAATGCAATAAAAACTAATCTGTTTTTATTTTTTACATGTAAATTTTGATTATGTTATATAATTAACCACATCAACTAATGTATTTGTCATCTGTGCATGATGTGGTTCTAAGATACAACATCTGAGAGAATTACTCATACGTTGTCGGTTGCTTGCCACTGGAATAAGAAGATACCCGGTCTTAGTTCTCAAGAGACCAGATCTTCTGTCCAGTTTTATGATATTTTATTGTGTCCAGTGAATCTCAGTCATTCATTTGTGCGGGCTCTACGTTTATTTACGTGGAGCCCACATGAAACCTACATAAATAAATGGCTGAGATTCACTGGACACAATAAGACACCGTAAAACTGGACAGAAAATCTGGACTCAGCTCTAAGACCTTTTCGTGAAGCAGTTATATACATAGTCCAAGCAATAGTTTCATAACACTAGCTTGAGTTTTGTACACAAGTTAAAATTTGAATGATCAGTCATATTCTCAGTTTCTTACTCTTAACTGGAGTGTCTCCTTCATTTTGTTTTGTTATTTATTAAACTTCATCTCTATCTTCATATTTGTTGTTAGATGTTAATAGTTCTTTTGGCTTTTGAGTTAAAATAAAAAGACATTAAGACAACTTGAGTTTTTCGAATGGCCTTTCATTCCTCATGTTCTCTGGTTCTGTGCTCTTTGCAGTACTATGTCACAAGTACACAGGAGGAGACTGTCAATATCTGTAGGCGATGGTTATGGGAATGGACATATAATGTTGTATTTCCATAGAGGAGCCCGACTGCTATTTCTGAGATGGACGAGTTCTGCCATGGTATCTTAATTGCAAACAGTGGGATGGCCGCCGTCAAGTTAATTCATCATACGTAGCACTAGAACATAGGCTTACGAGACGTTTGGCACAGAGAACGCTGTCCTGTTAGTTGTCATGGCTACTCCAGAAACTATGAGGATTGCAGAGCATATATATCGGAATTGGCGACCAATTTGTGGAAGTTCATGGCTTGGTTTCAGCGGGAGGCGATGCCTTTGCTCTTCAATGGAGTTTGGAAGAATTTAGGGTTATAATTATTTTAAGAATAATTTAGGGATTTTAGTTTTTCAAAATATTTAACATAATAACGAGAGGTCAATAATAACTACATATCAATCTTAAATTGAAGTCAACGAGTTTAGTCTTAATTGACCTAACTTTGAGCTAGACTCCTTTTTATATATATATAAAATATTTGAGCTTTGGGTTCGTTCCGAGTTTGAATCCAAACTAAAGCTCGACTATATCAAATAAAACATCGTTCTGAGTAAAAGAAAGTAGTTTTCAATTTTAAATTAAAAAATAATTGAGCTTAGTTAAGGTTCAAGCCTAATTAAACTCGAGTGTAGGCTGTGAGCTTCAAAGTTAGATTTGAACATAAATTTTTAAATGGAATGCCAAACCTAATATTTAGCTCACTTTTCCTTTTTCTTACTTTTTGGTACATTGGAAAGAGTAAATATGTAAAAAATATTTCTCTTTATATATTTATAAGTAATTTAATTATAATAAATATAAACTCAAATAAATAGAGAAGTGCTCCGATCACCAATTTTTTTATTGTTCTCTAATTTTTGTAATTTTGAAATATACGTTTTTATGTGATATTTGTAGGAGAATTTCTAACGTTCAATTCCATTAAATAAGTTTCTACTAGTTAGTCATGTATGGTAATTGGATCCTTATCCTACATAATGTACCTTTTTCTCCTAAGACTTGATAAAATCTTATTTCTCTGATATGGAATATATATTTTTTGGAACTGATTATTATAGCCATTTTTTAATTATTATTTATTTAATACTTGCGCTATCAATACTAGTTTTGTGATATGATATACTTAGTCATATTATACGAGATTAAATAAATAAACCAGTTAAATAGGGTCTTTTAGAAGACCTACATATTTAAACTTACCTATTTATAAACATTGTTTAGTTGAAAAAATAGCATGAAAATCATTTGATATGGGGTGAAAAATTATTGAGCTATTCGAATTAATTCACTAAAATATTTGTGCGCAAATAAATATAAAAGCAAGGCACAAGGGTACTTATGTCACCACCTCTATCGATGACAATACTTATTATGATTATATTTATTTGATTTCTTACAAATTTGAAACATTATGTTGTTTACAAAGGTATATGATTTCACTTGAAAACTATTTAGATAAGAAGATAAAAGTTCTAATAATTAATCAAGGATAAGGAACTTATTTGATCAATTCAAAAGGTTATATGATAAAAAAGGAATGAATAGATAAATTGACTATTTCTTGAGCTTCTCAACAAAATACTATTTTGTAGAGAGAAGAAATATAATTGTTCTTAGAAAATTTAGGTTTTTGATGACATATGCAAATTTTTCTATCAACTATTATGGTGATTTATTATTAACAACCATCTATGTATTTGATCAAGTACTTGTCAAATAGTTACTAAACCATCATGTAAGTTGTGGACAAGTAAAAAACTTGATTTAGTAGATGTGATTGTTTGGGTATATATTAATACATTCACAATCCCTTATACAAGCATGAGAAATTAGGTAATATAGGAAAGAATAATATCTTTAAAAGCTATTTCTAACATTTTAAAGGGTATGTATTCATAAGTGAATGAGGTAATAAAAAAGTAACCACATTCAAGCCATATGATATCACATTTTTTAAGAATATTTTCCTAAAACAAGTAGATATAGGGAAAAACTTATCTTTATATGAGATATCAAATCAAGTTGATCTTCCAAATGAAAACAATTTAGGTGTTGATGAATTAGTTTCTTATTAGTGATAAGAAGTTCCTTATTTTTATTTGATATGTGTGGAAGTAATATAAAACTAGAGAGATGTGTTTCTCTGTGCTCATAATATTTGTGGATTAATTCCTATACAACTTTTGGATGTTGAAGGAAAAATATTTATGGTAGTTAAACACGAAAATAATGAGTCGATAAATGTAAAAAGGCTTTATTTAGTCTTGCTCATTTATTAAAACAATTGAAGAATTAACATTGATGACCTCAATCCAAATATGAGATTTGATTAATCTTTTTAAAGGACAAAAGATCATTTGGATCAAATGGATTCCAAACCTAATAACAATTTTGAATGATACATATCATGTGTAAGGGTAAAAAGATATAAATAACATAAAGGATGATTATAAAAAGACACTCTCACCTATAGTGAGCTTTACATCGATTCGACTAATTCTCACTTTGGTAGTTAGAATGGATCTTGATTTATATTAAATGGATATGATGAATGCAATTTTAAATGGAGAATTAGATAAAGATAACTATATGGAATAATCAAAAGATTTCATTTGGAAAGGCTAAAAGCATAAAGTGTTTAGGTTGTTAAAGGTAATATATGGGATAAAGCAATCTTAAAGACAACGATATATTAAGTTTTATACTGTAATCATATCATATGATTTTAGTATCATTGGAAAATACCACCAAATAAATGTTAAAAATATTTATCAATGAATATGTACTTTTATCATTATAAGTGAATGAGATTTTGAGAGTGAATGTCAATAACTAATTTATAAAGTAAATAAATGAATTGGTTACCAATTACATTTAAGATGAAAAATACGGGTGAGACTGGATACATTTTTAGGATTAATATTGCCAAGGCTCATTCAAGAAGTATATATATATCTTGAATGAATTCATATGTAAGATTGTTAAATGATTTTTGTTACGCTTATTATTAAAGGTAAGCACTTGGGCAATGTAAAATGTCTTTGGATGTCACTATAAGAGAAAGAGATAAAGAAGGTTCCTTATTTTAGTGCAATTGTTAATCTCATATACATGTGTACAAATACTTACATTAGAAAGTAGTTAAAAGAATACTAATGTATACTATCAGTGTAACACTAAACACATAGATATCAAATATAATTATATTCACACGGTAGATCGTAGATAAATGAATATGGAGTACATTCATACAAGACAATTAATTATAAATGCTATGCCAAGTTGATTTTTGGAGATATATTTTCTATGCATATTAGGTTATTAGGATTGCATAGTATTTAAATTTTGGTTTTATTTCATTTTCTTCAAGTGAATATTTATGATAGTTGTTATCAATGATGATCTTGTTTGCCATTCAATATTTAATGGAATATATTAAATGTTAGTTTCTAAAATGGATTTTATACAAAAGTCCAATTATAAAAATATGAGAATGTTTGATTTTGAGTTGAGTATTCAGTTTTAAAATGAATGTTGAAATGGGAATTGAACATCTAATTCTAGATATAAAAAAGTATATTAGACAAGTATGAGATACCTTTCAATAAATAGAATCACCTTCATTTCTTTATAGGAATGGAGACAAGTTTTAAGCACTAAATCTAGGCAATCATTGAGAACTAAAAACACTAATGTCGATATAAAGTTTATTAAAAGGTAAAATAGGTCATTAGTAATGGTATAACCTAAGATAATGATGTGTTCATTTAATTTATCTTAATATACTAAATTTAAGTACTCAAAGGAAGATTGAATGTGTAAACAAACGAGCTCAAGTATTAGGTATGCCTGAATTCTCATGCCTAGAATATTATAAGGTAAAATATGCACTATGATAAAAGAGAATTAATATTGTAGCATATGAATTATATCATATGTGCATAATTGACTAATTAAGATAATATAAGTTATATTGTCAACTTATATTGTGTGAGGATCCTTAAGACTATATAATCCTCAAGTTAAAATACCCTTTTTAAACTCAAGTTCTCATTATAGATAATTAAGTTAATGGTTACAATTTTAGAATATCACTAAAAAATCATGAATGATTTAGTATAATGAGATATTCTAAAAAAGTAATTTAATTTAATTTAAAGGTTTAAGAAAAGAGGAAGATCATAATACATCCAAGTTCAATCATAATGTCTCCAGCGGAACCACATCTATGAATATAAAGCATATGATAATGACATTAAGATGTGATTGAAGCTATAAATAATCTAAAATATGGAATAGTAAATCGATTCAAATATTAATTCATTAGTTGAGATGTCATATGTTTCTAACATATATATAATATGCTCTCATTTTATGTTAGTTGCATAAATTATTAGATAAGTATATAACAACTACAAAAACTTTTTAATCCCATCATGTGTAAGAGATGAAAGATATAAACACCATTCATAAGTGAGTATTTGATTAATATATTTTGATTATGATAACTATTCAACTATCAAATTGTCTCTTAATTATAATGAGACAGTCTAAATAGGTAATTTAATTTAATATAAAGATTTAAGAAAAAAAAGGAGGATCGTAATAAATCCAAGTTCAATCATAATGTCTCTAGTGGAACCACATCTATTAATACAAAGCATCTGTATAATGAAATTAAGATGATGATTGTTGCTATAAATAATCTAAAGTATGGAATAGTAAATCAAATCAAATATCAATTAACTTCTGATTTTCTTGTAGAAAATTTCAAAGAATTTTAAAGATCTATTCAATCCCCTCTTCTAGATCGCTTACATAATCCACCTGAAGTGGTTTGAAAGGACTCAAGTATGTCCTTATTTCTTTTATATATGCTCATAAAAATGCCTATCTAAGATCTGCACTTTGGGGCCATCTTAAATCCTTAGCATTTATAATCTCTCAACCTTGGCTTATTGTTGGGGACTTCAATGCTTTCATTAATCTTAAGGAAGCATGAGGGGTTAGATCTATGGACAGCTCTTGTAATGAAATGAGACAATACTTATTTGACTTTCAAGTTTTAGATGTCCCTAGGGACGTAGCTTCTTCACTTGGTGTAATAAAAAAGCAGGGGATAACTTCATTAAGAAGAAACTAATAGATGTATGGAAAATTAATTGTGGTTTATAAACTACAAGCAACTAAACTCACTTCACCAACCAAAGCCTTTTGAATCACTCAACTATTGTAACTCACCTAGAAGCAGATAAAACTTATTCTCCATTTAAATTCAACAAATTCCTTGCTAAACTTGCTGAATTTGACTCCTACATTTTGAAAGCTTTATATGCTCCTATGCAAGGTTCTAAGAAATTCATTCTTGCTAAGAAACTCTCACTCATTAAGCAAGAAATGAAATTATTGTTTAAGAATAATATTTGAAACACCCACCATCTTCTAAATACAGTAAGAACTACCCTTAAGAGAATTTAATCCCAACTTTAAGTTGATCCTTAGTCCACCTACTTACAGAATTAAAAAAGATCTGTCGTGCAACACTTCTCCATTACTTATGATTATTCCTTATTAAATAGAGGTTGAGGGTCGAATGTATGAGAGGGGAAGATAGGAATACAAATTTTTTTTAATAGGGAGGGGACAAGAATACAACTTTTTTCCATAAGGTAGTTATCTGTAGGAAAAGCAACAACAAAATAGTATCTCTAATACATAACAACCATGAGTTTAATTCCTAACATTCCTTACTTTTTAGAGCATTTGACTACTTTTTAGATTAAAAAAAACCATTATAAGGCCACTTCATTCTAGCTCTTCTTTACAGAACTTATGCAGTTTGGAATTACTGCTTAAAAGACTGAATGTTGAGTCAACCTATCTCCAAGTAGGAAATTGAAGACTCATTGAGGACCTTGAAGCTCGATAAAGTACCTAGCCCAGATGGTTTTAATCCTCTATTTTACAATAAAGCTTTACACCTAATCAAGCCTACAATGATTGATGCAATACTTGAGTTCTTCAACAAAGGAAAGATGTTAACAAAATTCTAAAGGACTTTCATTACTCTTTTCCCTAAAGGTGGTGCACATAAATCCTATGATTTTAGGTCAATTTCATGTTGTAATACAATTTATAAAGTCATATTCAAGGTGTTAGCTCAGAGATTAAAAAGACTGTTGGGGAACTACATTGATTTTTTCTTAAGGGGCTTTTATCCCAAATCGAGTTATAAGAGACAATATGCTACTATTATAAGGACTTACCAAAGCTTATGGTTTTAGAAGAGGAAGAAAGAACTACTTCCTCAAGGTTAACCTGAAATTTATTTTTGATAATATTAATTGGAAATTCATTTTTAATACTCTCCAGGTTTTGGATTTTCCATAAAACTTCATACAATGGATCTCAAAACTTATCACAACTCCTACCTTTGAAGTCTTGGTGAATGGGCAGCCTAGTTAACATTTTAAAAGCTCTAAGAGAATTAGATAAGAGGATCCCCTATCTCCATATCTCTTTGCCCTTATTATAGAGGTCTTTAACAAAACTCTTAAAATTGTGGTAGAGCAAACTAAAGCTTTAAAATATCACTCCAAATGCAAAAACCTAAGGATTACAAACTTGAGTTTTGCAAATGATCTTATTCTACTTTCTAAGGTAAATCAAACTTCAGTTTCTATACTAATGAAGGCCTTGAAAGTATTTATCAATCTCTTTGGTTTGGAAGTGAATTGTACAAAAAGTGGTTTTTAGTTGTCTAAATCTACTTTAGAGAGTGACATAGCTATCCAATCCATCATTAGTTTCGCACATTTATCCTTGTCAATAATTTAGCTTGGTATCCCAATTTCAATTCCTAATCATACTTTTGATTATTTTTTTCTTGCTAGTTGAAAGAATCAAAAACAAAATTGCACCCTAGAGCTCTAAAACTCTATCTACTGCTAGTAGGATCCAACTCATATCCTCTATGTTGAACTCTATCAATGTATTTTGGTATGTATATTTAGCTATACCTAGGAAGATAATTAAAATAGTCGAGAGGATCTTCAATAAATTTTTAAAGAATGGACAGTAGGAATTTACCAAGAGTGCTAGAATGCAATGGAAAGAGGCTTGTTTACCCAAGAATAAAGGGATTCTTAGGGACTGAAATTGATGAACAAAATAATGATGGTAAAAATACTTTGGAAATTATTGATTGAAAAGCAACCTCTTTGGTGTAAATGGGTCGATGGTATATTCATAAAGGAAAGAAGCATTTGGAGTATTAAAAGCAAACCTACATCTTCATACACATGAATTTTTCACTCTGATGGGGTATAGTAAACTGATCAGTTTCTGGTTTGACAACTGACAATCATGTGGCCCTTTAATCAACCTGCAAAGGATGGACTGTCTTAGAACTACTGTCAACTAGAACATAACAGTTGAGGATGTTTTAAGGGATAGAAAATTTTTTACACAAAATGAAGTTCCTGTTTCTATATATCATAAGCTTCATCAAACTAACCTGATTGGAGGGAAAAATAAAACTATCTAGAGGCACTCCATAAATGACAATTTCACCAACCAATCTTGTAAAAATCTCCTTCAAAAGTACCTTAACATAATTCCCTTTCCTAAAGTGGTTTAGACCAAGCATTGCCATCCTCGAGCTACATTCACATTGTGGAAAGCCTTGAAGGAAAAATTGCCAATAATAGACAAGTTGAAGTGTTTTCTCAATATACCTAACTAATGCATCCTTTGTCAGATGGCTGAGGAAAGTCACGAACATTTATTCTTCGAATGAGAGTTTGTCAATACAAGTTGGAGGGTGATACTACGCAGATGTTACAAGGTGAATATTCTTAATCGTTGGAGCACTTTCAAGGTTTGGTGTGGTCAGTTTGCACTTTCTAATGATCCTATCAAGTGGTGTTTTTGCATTGCTCTCTCTTTTATTGTGAAGACTATCTAGGATGAGAGGAACTTTCAAAATTTTCAAAATAGAAGCTTATCTAAGGAATAGTTTCAAAATAATATGTTTCTACAAATCAAAAGTCATCTTAGCCTACACAAACTAAATTTCCACAACTAGGAATATTGGCTTAGAATGTGGAACACTTAATTCCTATCATGTCTAGGAAGGTAGTTGTTTTTCTCTAATCTAACTCATTTTGCATAACAAATATGTATTGCTCTTTGGAGCTTGCTTATAACTCTTATTTTGTCTTTAATGGCCGAATTCACTACAATTCCTCAAAAAGAAATTTATTAAACAAAGATATATATGATTCATACCTAGATATGTAGCTAAATGGGCTTCCTAGGGGGTAGTAGAGTTGGAGGAGTGGAGGGTATGGGGCTAAAAGGTCCTATATTTGATCCCCTTATTTACACTCTCTTGATCGAGTCTATCGTACAGGGCTTGTCGGAGTACTCGATTGGTGTGATTTGTAGGTTATTATGTCAATCTAGAAGTTTACCCAGTGCGCATCCAAAGGATAGTGGCTATAGGTTTTTCCGTTTTAGACAAATATATAGCTAAATGGTCCGCAAAAGGAACTTAAGTAGCTTGGTGGTCGTATATATGTCTGTGAGCTACAAAATATTGGACCGGTTGGAACAAAGCTAATTACTACGCATACCTATAGAGCAAATGATAATTAAATCACCAAAGCTAGCTAGTTTAAGAATAACCATTCGAATTCGTTATGATAGCTACAATGTAGGAAAATATTTTTATGCACTAGAGTTCAAGTTTTAAAAGATTAGAAATTGAGAAATTTTCACATGGAAGAAAAATAATTTTAACTTGTACAGTATAACCTCTTTAAATTGATACTCGATAAATTAATAAACTCTCTAAAATAATATTTTTCTCTGGTCCCGACTTAGGTCAGTTAAAAATTTAACAAATTTCTATAAGATAATAAGATAACATATTTTCAAAATACCCCTATGTAAATATAGGGCCCCATTAATATCATAAATTAATAATTATATAAACTTATACAAATATAACTAAGACAATTTAGTGAAATATGATTCTA
>JANTNU010000002.1:20929207-20941250 GCA_024752395.1 Erythroxylum havanense
TTAATATTGTTGCTTGAGTTTATTGAAATTGACAGTAACGTGATTCTTTTGCAGGTTCTTATTCATATGCACATTTTGTAGCATACACATCGATATGTGTGATTTTTTTTCTTATGTATCTGTAGTATTCTAATTGGATTTTTTTTGACTTCATGTGCTAGATTCTAATGTTCGAATCTGCGATTAAAGTGCACTTGTTTTTTTTTCAACTTGTAATGAGGCTTAAGGTCTTCGAGGTAGCAAATTTAATGTGCTCCGGAGGACTAATTGATTTTTCTTCTTTGCTTAAGCGTTTTTGAATGAGCCCTTACACTATACTTCTTACCTCTAGAAATTTAATGTTATGTCCATTATTTTTGTGTTTTCAGAAAGTGTAGCTATTTCTGACTCCAAATTGATCTCTCAGCGTTCTATTTCAAGCACAGGTAGTGATATCAACTTTGGTACGATGATCCGTTTTTCGAATTTACTCTCGTCATATTACTATTGGCCTTTTTACAGGATTGCAACTAGATTTCTGTCAACCCTTTATCCAATCTAGTAATTATAATTTTAGGGAAGAAGTAGCAAGTTCCATCTTGACATTGCCCATCCTGAATCAGAGCTCCGCTAACAAACATGTTTGTCCTATTTCTTTTAAACAATCTCACATGGATTTTTCTCCTGTTGAGGATAGCAATTTCTTGAACAGCAATACAAGATCTTTAACCAATGATGCACATTTTGCCAGAAGAACAAATGAAGAAGTTCTCTTGTTAGACAGTGGGGTGACTAGTGCAGCATCAAATGCAAGTTCCAATTCCTCCGACATGAGTATAAACATTATAGATGAGGGAATAGTAAACGAGTCAATTGATTTTGAACAGTAAAAGAGTCGTTGTAAACCAGTTGCCTTGAGCAAAAGTCATGAATCAATAGAAGGTAGCCCTGATGTTGACAAATCAGAGGAAGATGGTGACAATGATGACATGCTTGGAGGTGTTTTTGCTTTCTCTAAGGAAGGTACAATTTGAAAGTATTACGAAAGCACTTTTTTTTAATTGTAGGAAAAGTTAATGGACTGTAATTTAAGTATTGCAGGAACTCCATTCTTCCTATGAGAACATAGTAGGTTTGGATGCTCTTCATTTTTTTCCAATAATAAGAAGACTTGTAGGGAAAGGGTCTAACAGAAGTTAAGTTGAATCATGTGGAGTACATTAGAGCAGTTTTTGGTTTGAGTTTTGGTGCACCAACTTTAGAATGATTTATATGGAAGATCTGAAAACTTTGCATGACTTCCAAAAATTAAGTTTGAATTTTTATTTTATTGGTAGTTATCTGTGTGATTTATCTGTTTGACTCCGTCATGTATGAAATGTTATTCTCATGTGATGTTTTTAATCATTCATTTCATTGCATGCAACATTTATCTAAATTTTTTTAGTGAATTTTGCACCAAATTAAAGAACTTGTTAATCTCACTAATATTTATTAGCAAGCAAGCATGTTGATTTGTTTTTGTCTTGATGCGACTATTGTATGACTTATCTTTCTTGTTTTGACTTGAAGGTTGATGTATTCCAATTTTCTTCCTGTGATATACTTTTTTACTTCCCCTATACTATTTATTGTGCAGACGACATGGAAGCCTGCTTGAAGGAGGTTTAGATGCCTAATTGATAATAGTTGAGGTGATTGCCTTTCAGCAATGTGTTTGCTATTGACTGGTCAATGTAGAAAGTGACAAAATTATGGCAGATCATATCACTCCCAGTGAGATGCTTGGCATCTCTTCTAACATACCGTGTACATGCTGTAAATTACATTCACAGTACATTGAACTTGTTCTTGCCCAGCTCAGAAAAGTAAAAGGAAGAGTTAAGAATCCAGATTTTGAGCTGTACGAAGATCTTTCATCCCTTTACAACAAGAGAAATAATGCACCAATAGATCTTACTATCATGAGAAGATTGTCGGAAAAGCTACAATTGATGGGGATAGCTCAACTTACTCAAGAGTCATTAGCTCTACATGAAATGATTGCTGACACTGGCGGGGATCCAGATGAGAATATTGAGAAGATGTCTCTGCTAATGAAGAAAACTAAGGATTTTGTACAGACAAAAAACCCCAACATGGAAGCTCCTGCAATAGAAATCCATCATCCAGCTGGCAGTAGGCAAGGCTTCAGTGATGGGAACCATAGAACCCCAGCATACCAGTTGATTTCCGCTGTCCCATATCCTTTGAACTAATGAATACCATCATGTATATATAATTAGAGGTGTTGAAGTGTTAAAACAAGAACTACTTCAAATTTGTTATTAATAACCAATTGAAATAATTTTCTCTAACCACGTATTTATTTGGTTTCTATTGTATAAATTTTAGCGACCAATTTGAATTATTTTTGCAATCAATTTTGGTTACTGGCAGGTATATATTAGGAACCATTTAAATTATTTTTGTGACCAAGTTTTGGTGGCTAACACATACATTCTAGTGACCAATAATTAATTTTTTTTACTAAATTATAGTGAATATAATACAATTTATGATGTTATTAAAACTATAGAAACAAATTATTTGGTTGTTAAAAGTAAATTTTTAGCAGCAACATCATGTCTTCACAACATAGTTACTAAAAGAAATTTAATACACCATTTATTGCAACTAGATAAAATAACTGCAACCAATGACTTGGTTGCTATAAGATTATTTTTTACTAACAAAAATTATTTGGTCGCAGTATGAATAGCTATAGTAACCATTGATTTGGTTGCTATAAGATTATTTTTTTACCAACAAAAATAATTTGGTCGCAGTATGAATAGTTATAGTAACAGTTGACTTGGTTGCTATAAGATTATCTTTTAGCAACAAAAATAATTTGGTCACAGTATGCATAACTATAGCAACCATTCTAACATTGCAGCAACCATAAAATTTTACATTAGCAAGTATAAATTTGGTCGCTAATAATTTTACCTTTAGTGACCAATTTTAAATGGTTGTTAATAATGCATTTTTAGCGACCAACGTAATAACTCGTCACTGAGCACTTTTAGTAATAACCCTATAGTGACCACCTGTGACTAACCCGATTTTGGTCGCTATAACTTTTAACAATCATTTTCTGACTTTTAGCAACCATTAATAATAGTTGCTGAAACTAATTTTTCTTGTAGTGCTTTTCTACCACCAATGAATTGTCAATAGTTCTTTCACTGTTGTCCTCCTCCTTGCACATTAATGGATTCAACTTCATTTTCCTTGGATATTTCCTTGCATAATGCAATCCACTATGTAAAAAGTAAATGACCTATTGTTGAGTAAAATTTTAAGAGGATTGCACGTTTCTAACTTTCTTATTTTGCCCAACGAAACTTTCTCCAACTGTTGTTCCATTCCCATTACTCTTGGAAACTTGATTTGTCTTTATTTTATAGTAAATCCACCAACTGATCAGCAAAAATAATATCACTTGAGAGGTCTTAAATGCCTTGCATTTGTAGTTTACTTTGTGCCCAAGATTGAAGTCTCGATAGGAAGTTAGATAGCTCGTCAGAGCTAAACACCTTGACATAATTTCAAACTATTCCATCATGCCATAATTTTCTCAAGGCTTGCCTCATTATCCAAGAGGTGTTGCAAGGCAAGAATTGGTTTTTTAGTTCCTACACTAGCCCATTCCATGCATCAAGTCATAGACGACCTATATTTAGATCATTATACGCCACTATAACTTAGCATCACTAACAAAGTAAATACGAGCCAACATCCCTTTATCTCCTTCCAACACTCTTATTGCAAGAAAATATTGCTTCAAGTCCCATACAAAGTTCTCTAACATCTTAGCATCTCCAACAACATCAAAATGCTTTGGTTTTAGGACTTTAAGCCTTGCCAAACTCCCTCCATTGTGTTAGACATATTGGTGTGAAGAATTGCCAATGCGTATTCCATAACCGACACTCTCCTATTTGTCTCTCCTGAAATGTCATCTAATCATTTATGGATGTGTTCTAATGGCTCAGTTATTGAATCCAATAAAGCAGCCATGGTAAATCCCTTTTTGGCTTGGTCAAATAATTTGCTCCAATTGAGCCATCCTTTCCCTCAATCGGTCCATATTTCTGCTCACTATTTATCTCTTACATTCTCTTGTACACCTTTCTCTGATAACAACTATCATGGGGTTTTTTAGGCTAGACATATGCCTTCAAATTTATTTTGTCACAACTTAGTCCCTCAACTGAGTTCTCAGTGAAATTTCACTAAACAACTTAAGTGCACGTCACTTAATCAATTTGTTAAACAACTTCTAGACACTCCTTTGAAGCACTTCGTCAAAAAAGTGTTGAGCCCTTCAATCTCCACTCTTTAGAGGATTGGAAAACTCTCTTTAAGTAGTTAATGCGTTGGAATAAGGTTTGGAAATGCAAAAACACAGACACAACCAAATTTGGACAATTAAACATGTAAAAGTCTCACTTTAATATTTAAGACATTTCATCTTACAAGTCTATGCATTTGGTTTTCTAGTGTTTTTAGAAAGTAAACAACAAAGAATCAGATGATATATATGAAACAAATTTTTATTGATGTCTCATAATAAAGGTTACACAGAATGAGGGCTAAAAAGAGGCAAAATCTACCATACTTTCCAACCTACAACACATACATGTATATAGGTAACATATGTGGATAAGTTTCAGCAGTTTTTAACCAACCATCTTATCTTTTCATGCTAACTTATCATAATTTCGAATTTATAAATGTTTCAAACATTATGACTTATTTAAACATTCAAATTTATAAATGTTTCAAACATTATGACTTATTTAAACATTCAAATTAGGACAAATAACCTACATTTAACTTAACTGGAAAATCGACATAATAGAATGTAACCGCCATTCCATAACTTCCATTTTGTAACTATCTTGACCAGAAGTTGAAGTGGTCTTTATCTTATCTCGAACCCAAATTTCCAGCTATTATGATTCCATGTTCATTTCAATTCTAAATGTGGTTGTATCTTGCCAAAATGGATAGTTTGTATACTTTCCAACCTTTTAGTGAATTAGCAATTTTTTGCAACTTTGTTGCATGAACTTCTTATCAAAACATGCTACCATCATGCAGCCAAATTTGTGCAACATTGGTGTTTACAAAACACCAAAAATAAGGTCTCACATTTACTATGAAACCTGAATTGGTTTAATATGGCAATGTTTATGACAATCAACCTAATTAAGACTTCTATAAAAATAACAAAGAGATAAAGGGAAATAGGATCTACCTTTCTAGGTCCCTTGACTCCTTTAACAGATATTGTTGGCTCCTTATTTATAATCATGTTATAAATAAGAGTTTTATGCATTGATTTAATCCAATTGAAAAACTTGCAAAAAAAAACCCTAAACTTTCATAATATTGAGTATGGAGGACCAATTCATGGTACCAAGTTACAGGTGACTATTTTCAAGGCATAACTCATTAGCCCTCTCCTTATACAGTAATTTTTAAACAGATCTTGAGTTATAAGAATGTTTTCACTTATGTTTCACCCTGGAATGAAGGCCTAGTTGTTTAGGAAAGAGAAAAAATACCTTTTATTAACCAAGCATCTATCTAATTTTTCCCTTAAACATTGATTTGCCTAATTGATTATTGCACCGTGTAAAAAAAATAAACATTGAATCTTGTATCAATGAGGTTTGTTTTATTAATATACTTAGTGAAGTCATTATAAGGATTAATCTTCCACTTCTTGACTAAGTAGTAATTGGATAGAGGGGTTTGAGTTTAGGTGATCAAGATCTTCCTAAAGTTTCTTCCTTGTTAAACCCGACTTGGTAACATACACTAATGTAATATTGAGTCTTATATTTAGTCGAGTTATTGTTAATTGACAATATAAGAATTCATCTAAGCAATAAGTTTGGTAGATAACAATTTTTTCTGGATTAAAAAAGCAATAAGTTTGGTAGAGAGCAATCTTGTTTAGATTAAAAAAGCAACAATTCTTCAATTAAAGTAGGATCCATGGTTGTTTATAATTGTCCATCCCTTACGTACAAATTATAATCCCTCTTTGTCATGACTTTTATTTTGGTCTTTAATAGACTAACAAATTTTGTTTTTTTTTTGTATTATAGATAATCCTAAAGAATTTGCTACTTTTTGGCATTATTTAACCTTTTCATATTCCAGGCAATTAAAGACATTGGTTGAAAATAAAAAGAGCTACCTAGGTTTTCGTGGGTTTCCTCTTTAGATTCTTTTTAGCATTAGTAGTTTTCCCTCCAAATGCTACTACTGTCCCATAACAAAAAAAAAAAAAAAGATAATGCTAAAGAATTTGTTACTTTTTGGCATTATTTAACCCTTTCATGTTCCAAACAATTAAGGACATTGGTAGGAAATAAAAGAGCTATCCAGGTTTTTCTTCTTAGGTTTCCTCCCTGGATTCTTTTTAGCATTATTTGTTTCCCCTCCAAGTGTTACTATAATCCCCTAAAGTGTTATAGAAACAACATTTCCAGGGTTAGATCTTATATCTTCTTAGTTTTGAACATGAGAGATTGGAGATTCATACTCATTTCTCTCCTTAGTTATGGTTGAACATTTTGTTTTCACATTTAAGAATAAAGCTAGGCTATCATCCTTTTTTGTTAAAGCTAGATCCTAGCTCTAAAGTGTCTCCTATTTATGATGCTTAGGAAATTTTTTAAAAAAAGCATCTTCTATAGTGTTGTTTTCCTCCTTTATCGTCAGCATAGTACCATATCTAAATCATTTTCCTATAAGCTTCCATTGATTCTTTTTTATAAGAGGTGGATGGCTTCCATTATAGTTTAACTGGATTTTAGATTCTATCATATTTCTATCTTCATCCATCTTCACCAAAATTTAACACCTCTAGGAGCTCCTTTCCCACTTTCAACTCTATACAAATACATGAATATCTAATTCCCTTCGTTTCTATCATATATTCATCTAGGTATATAGACTTACCGGTTGAGCTAGTTAGATAGCTTAATCGAATGTTGTCTAATATTTGAGTCGTATGTTATGAACATTAATCCATATAGGAACGTGTTTATGTTTAATGTTTTAGAGATTCATATTAGGTAACCATTTCTAAATAAAAATTGGCTTTTTCTTTACGTGTCAGTGGCCTGATTCCAACACCATGATCATGTTATATTCAAAGTTATTTGTAAACAAAAACATGGCAACTTCATTTATAAGAACCTCCAATAACCTTGATTTTTTAAAAAAGAATAGAAAGCCCAACTTTACATTAGTGGGAAGGGAGGACTTTTTAAATTAAATAGCTTATTAATATGAATTGCCACTTCACTACTCTAGCCTATAGAACTTTTATTGGTGTTGAAACTAGGTAATTGGTTCTAGATGGCGTGAATATCAGCTTGTCAAAAAGCGTACTTAACACTATATTGGCTTAGTTAGAGTAGTAGCTTTAGGATTACTATTGTCTTTATCCAACTAATCATTTAGATCTGAAATAAAAGCTAGGTTGGAAGGTGTATTAGAGAAGGTGCTTGAATGTAGATATAAAGTGGAAATGAAAGAAGAAGGTTTTGAAAAGGAAGTAGAAAAGAGGTGAAGAAAAGAGACATCTAGGACCTGGGTGGAGGAGGAATTAGGCAGATGAAAACCCATAGGATAATTTTCCAAATTTATGGATTTTTCCTAATCAACTAAGAAGCCTGTTTAAGGATAGGGTGGGAGGAAGCTCGCCAAAATTTGTTACCTAAATAGGAAAAATTAAAAAGTAGTTGACTCAACATAAAGGGGAAAAGGAGAATTTGTTAGAGAGAGGACTTTTGTATAAGTTGAAAGTTTCTTTTCAAAATTTATAATAACATTTGATGTTTTCATTTTTTTTTGTATTGAAATGAGCATTTCTACTTTTTATTAATAAAAATTTTCCTTTTATTATTTTTATATACTTGTTTATAAACTTTTATTAGTTTATGATAAAAGAGGAAATATTAATAAAATTAGAAAGACGTTTTCTCCTAAATATGTCCTTCAAAAGGCTTTCTTTTTTAGAGTTCAAAAGTTCTAAAGCAATGAAATGAAATATATTAATCACTAAGAAATAATTTCTTCATTTTTAAGTCCTAGTTAGCATCTATGTTACCAAAAATGCAAAAATAGGCTTAATATAATACTGTGAAATAATAGGTTTCTATGACAAATTAATAATTTTTTGATAGTATAAGAGCTTTAAATTAGTAATTATATTATAATGAAATATTTTTCTTATTCTTTAATATAGAAGTGTTCTTCATACAATTCTTCACATCTTCTATTTTTCATGAAATTGTTATCATTTAAAATAAACAACATTCTTACAAACTCAAAATTTGATAAAACTGACAACCTAGATCCTTCTTTATATTTCAACTTGTTCTTTAGCGCCTCATTTCTTTTTCTCTTGTCATATTCACGTCAATTTGCCTCTCATATTTAAATGCCAAAGTTTAGACATGTATGAGAGAAGTTACAAGATTTCACCCATCAGACACTTCAAGTAAGTGAAAACAATAAGAAATAGAAATTAAAAAGGTAATATAAGATTTCACCCATAGCACACTTCAAATAAGTGAAAACAATAAGACAGAAATTAAAAAGGTAATATAATCTTCAATTTTCAATCTAAAAACTAACTTAGAAGTTAAAATTTGAAAACTATAAACTTAATTAGATGTCAAAATTCTAATTTCAAAGCCAATCTCTGATCTTGTTTTGTAGGAACTTATCAACCAATTATGTAGGTTTACAACTAATCACCTAATCAAGAAAAGAACGTAAATTTGGAAGACTATTAATTGATATCATCTTTAAGAATCTAATTAAGAAACTAAAAGTCAAGAAGAAATTTTTTTAAAAGATCCTAATTTTGCATTAGCATGTCATGTGTGTGAAGTTTGCATATTATATTGTCTTAGTTTTTTATTAGGTTGACATGATTTGAGCATATATGTGAATTGTGTGAATGTGTTGATGGCAATAACTCGATGGAAGTAGTTTAGCTTTGAACATAGTCATTGAATTTGTAAAGGCATATTGGCTTGTGCATTTTATGTTTTCAGTATCTTTGGTTAAATATGCAATTTTGTTAGGATATGATGTCAGTTTATTCATCTTAGGAAATTTGTTAAATATATTTATAATTATAAGTCAATTGAATATATTAGTATCATTAGCAGTCTTTCATAAGGATGATTGACTAAAAGAAATGAGGTAGAGTATGTGAAATGAAAAAAATGTATGTCTATTAAATGAATAATTATTCTGCTGGCCCTTTTGGATTAAATATTGGGTTAAAATAGAGCTAGTAGCCAGTTGAGAATGTGATATAGTTGAGTAATTAGGGGCATTCATGTAGCATCTCATTACTTACGGGGAGGTTAAAATAGTAGATAGGAGAGATTAATGAGAGATTAGAAATGCATTCATGTTCATACATTATATCATATGCACATACACGTGAATATTGAATTTTTGCATATGAAAATAATTGTACATGCATTCATGGATAATTCCGGGTATAACTGAATTGTGATGTGATGTTATGAGATTTGTGAATATGTTTTATTAAAAATTTAATTGGTGAGTGTATTTGTTAATTTTGAATTTTGGTGAACTTTAGGAATAATTTTCGAAATCATTGATTTTTATTGGACAAAGAAAAATGCCAATTAGCAAGTAAATTGATGTATGGAAAATAGAAATCGTAATCAAATGATATTGGAGAATTGTTAAAAATAACTTTGAAATTTTCGGAGATGACTTTAGAATTTGTAAGAAGATGATATTGAAAATTTTGAAGATAACTATAATGAAAGGATGAGGGTTATAGGAACTAGTTCAAAAAGAACTTAGAGCCTTAGATGATAGATAAGTGACAAGTGTCACTTGTCTAGTTCAAGTTTTACTATACAATTTTGTTTGAAAGACCAAGTGTCGTATTCTTGTTTTCATTTTCCTCTTAGCCTCTTTCTTAAGTTTTTCTTCCCAACTTCAGTTTTCTTCTCTTTGCCTTAAGAAAAACCGAAGCTTTTCAACCCCTATAATGGTGCAAGTGAGTTGCATGAAAATTAGGGATTGTTGATATTTGAAGATTTTGGAGTTTTAACAAGTAAGTATCGTGTTAATATTTATGAGAAGTATGCATATGAGATAAATTTGATGATTTATTTGACATTGCATAATCATGGAAATAGTGACCATTTTCATAAATACTGTGTAAATAAGATGAAAATCTGGATATATTGTTATTTCGTTTTTGATGATTTTTCCATTATAAGATAGTGTAAAAATGATTTTTGGAGTTGAAAGAGAAACAAAAATGTGTATGGGATTAGTGTAGAAATTTATAAAAGATGGTATTCAGTTATGCTTTCTTTCTCTTCGTTGTGAATGTATGCATATATGTGAATATGTGAGTGTTTTTAGAGATGACTAAAAGAATAAATTTAGAGTTGAAGAATAGTTGTAAGATGATGGTCTGAGATGAGAAAGATTGTTTAAATGATAGTTAGAGGAAAAGAATTAAAAGAATGTAGAAAATGAAAATATAGTAAAATGTCAATGAAGAAAGTGCAGAGAATTGTGAAATGTGTGAATGACGTTTCTTATATCCTTGATGATTTTGTTTAAGCATGGAGTTTGGATATTGCTTGTGAATGATTTTACTTGTATGGGAGTCGAAAATGTAGTTAAGATGAATTGAATAGAAATGGAGTAGAAAGAGTAGAAATAAATTTGAAGTGTTGGATTTAGTGAAAGAAGATAAGTTAGAGAAGTTGGTTTAGAATAAAAGAAAGAAAAGAGAAAAGGAGCTAAAAATGTGGTATGAAACTTCCATGATTACATTGTATTGATCCAGGTTGAATTAGACAAAGTTGTCTTCTTGAAAGTTATAGTTTATTTTTCTAGCTTTCTAATGATATAAAGTATGAAGTTTTTTATATCAAAGCTGAGAGATATGATCATTATAAGTTAGTGATGTTGTATGATCATTATAAGTTAGTGACGCTGCATGGGATGTATAAACGAGATAGCTATATTACTTTGAAATTTTGACCCTTTTAGAGGCAAAAAATTTATTTGGGGTCTTCATAAAAGTTGTAGATCTTTCTTTTAGCTTTTTAATGATATAAAGTTTGAAATTTTTGAATGTCTGTATAGAAAGTTATAGAGGTTAAAAGTAAGGGAGTGCAACTGGAAAGTTGCGATCGCGCGCCAACCAACTTAAAGGTTGGAGGCTAACACAACATCCTTCAGTATTTTGACTATATCTCCTTCATCCGACCTCTAAATGACATGAGACTTGAACTATTGGACTCACAACACACCAATCTACATTTATCTTAGCCATCTGGAATCATTTGGGAGAGATAGGGTAAAAAACGTGGGACGGGTCTGGTTGAGTCTGCACAGGCATGAGTCACCTGTGACTTTTTGATAGGATTGAAGTATCTTATATTTTCTTATGCATTTACATGTGATTTCAATCCTATTTTTATGATACAATGCTCAATTTGTGTTCAATTTGTGTTGACTATGAGGTTAGATTTATTGATATATTTTTGAGATCAAAAAGAGAAAATTTTCTAAAGCAAACTGGAGCACAATTATTTTTCAAGTTTAAGGCATAATTTTTTTAAAAAAAGAAGAATTAGCTTTGTGCTGCGTTTTCACGTAGCAATGCGTGAAACGCAGCAGCATACGCTGCTGCGCAGCGTTTTCTTCATAAACGCAGGAAGCAGGGTTTTACAAGATGCTTTTTAATTGTCTTGTCAGACATAGTGGATGGGAGAGAGGGCCGCAAGGAGCAGAGGAGAATAAAAACAGAAGTCGCAAGAGACGGCTGGGGAACGTAGGTGACGCACAGGAGGAGGGTTGAGGCGCAGTAGCACTAGCGTAAAGAGAAGCTTACTTAAATCGTCCCATCAATGAACAGTGCGTGAGGTAGAGAGCTGCTAGTGGGATGGTCTTCGGTTGATGCTATAAA
>JANTNU010000002.1:20941350-20955675 GCA_024752395.1 Erythroxylum havanense
TAAACTTTACACACACTCTCTGTGGGATCGACCTAGACTTGCCACTGCTACAGTAGTAGTCTAGTTATTTTAATTTTGACTAGCGTTACGACGCGCGGTCACTTTTCTTTCCTCACACCCATGACTTTTCTTCCTCATGCCCGTGAGTGTTTATTGGTTTTATTTGTCACATCATGACACAGTGTTCTCTGATAGTATATGCACCTGAGAGCATCTTGCAAATTGAACAGTCTTGCTCCTTTTGATAATAATTTCTTTTCTAGACCTCCAAATGATTCTTAACCCAATAGGTTCCTAACACATTATTCTAGCTATCCATAAAAATTGATAGCATTATGAATTGATTTGAAAAAGATTGATTGATGGAAAGTAAGGGAATTCGTTGAAATAGTATGAACTAGTATGAATTCACTGAATATGCTTGGGTATTTCAGTTATATCTTATTCTGTAATCATCCAAATTAGACGATTTTTAATTTGGAATAAACTAGAGACATAGGGCTATAAATTGTCTAAAGAGATCGAATTTTAATTCTGTCCCTAGAAATCCATATTTTGAATTAAGTTGGTTTTACAATGTTGTTTTAGCTTATGAATAGCCCAAAATATTTGGGTCATAACTTTCAGAATTCTGAACTGAACTAAATGATTTTGGTGTTATTAGAAAACTTAAGAGATTTGAGAACAACTTTCAAGGAGAAAATATTGTCAAATTACTTCATTTTCATGGTCAAGTTAATCATGCACTGTAGACCCGAGCGTGTGTTTCAAGAAAAAAACCTGAATTTGACCAAATGAGTGATGAATTATGAATTTAATGGTTTTATTGAGGTATAAATCATAAGTATAAATCATACTTATGTGATATTGGAAATATTAATGTTTACATGACGAGGATAATAGAGTGATACCCGAGATTGTCATAACATGCATTGTACGTATTGCATATACATACATTTGCATTATTAAACACTTATAATTATGCAAATTGTGATACATGTGCATGTTATTTGATATAGAGGAGCAATAGGAACGTCAACTTCCAAACGTTGCCAGAACTTCCAGGCATTAGCTTCAGGAGTAACTTGTGAGTAACCTAGACGGTCTCACTCAATAAATTGTTTGTTTGATATTATGTTTGAATTATGAATTAATGTGATTTGATTGTGTTGATTCTGGATAATGAAGGTTCGATGATTGTGATATAAGAATGAGATATTGAAGTGCTATTTGTATGTGAATGTAACGAACTAAATGTTTCATGACATGATTGCTTATAAGAGATGCATTCCATACATGAATGCATAATCAAATAATAAGAGTTGTGACCTGAGTAGCCACCGAAATCGAGCTTAAACGGATAAGGGACAGTATAAATGAGCTCGGTATTCACAATGGATACGGGATAGTTTAGGCACTCAATCATAACAACGTAATAATAATAAAAAAGAGTCACATGAGCATTCATTGCATTTTATTAAGCATGTTGGATTGATTGAAACGCTAATTTGTCTACTCTTAAGTGAGAATGTGATATGTGATGAGTTCTGCAAAGTTGTGAAATATATGTTATATGTATGATGTGTTGCATGAATTGAGTGAACCATCGATGACGGTTACCTCACTGAGTTCGTAAAATTTACTAAAATTGCAACGTTGATTTTTCAAGACCGAGAGACTATCTTAGCTACTGAGAGGTGCGATAAGCAGTTAGCCTTGTACTTTTGGGATCAAGAAGAAATGGCTCAAAGGTCGGTCAGTAGGGATTAGATAGATTTTTGTGTATTTCATCTTTCATTTATCATCTTTTGTATTAGGATGTGATGATGTATACTTTCGGATGATCTAGAAAAACTACTAATGTATACATTCAGTTTTTAAGAAATGAAAGGAGGAAATTGTTTTAAATTATTGTGTTTTCCCATATGATGTTTTGAGAAAAAAAATGATAATGCCATGTTAAATGAATGTTGTAATTGGTCGTAGCATGCCGTTATCATAGATTATATATTGGAATGACCTAAGGGTGTTTCGGTATGTACCCTAGGGTAAGGGGTGCTATAATTCATGACAAAATGTTTGTCTTTGCATTAAAAGGCTAGAATGACATTCCAACCAAGTTAATTAATAAAATGTGACCTAAATGAGTAATCAAGGGATATTCATGACAAGGTGTTTGCCTTCATGTCAAAAGAATAGTCTAACGTTAAAGAAAATAAAAATGTGGTGTTTTAGTAAATAAATCCTTCTGATCTTTGAAATAGAAAAAAATTTGCATGAAGGGTCACTTAGTGATAGATACAATTTTGGTTGATTACTAATTATCAATGTATCTACACAGGTACTTTTGGTGAATGAATATGATGTTAATGTCTTGATTAGTATGTATATCCAATCCAAAGTGATTTGTCATAAATTGCATAGATTAATATGTTGGAACAACTTGAATGATTGTTGTTTTAAATTGGTTTCATCAAGTTAGATGTCATTGTATCATTAGTGCCTTGTGGCATGAATGTATGTGATATTGTTTGGTTTATTTGATTTTGTGTTATGTTTTTGTTTTGCTTGAGGATTAGCAAAGGTTTAAGTGTGGGGATGTTAATAGGTGCAAATTATACTATGTTTTCGTAGATGTTTAAGTGTCCTTTTGAATATTCAGCATCAAAGAGCTAGACACCTTTACATAATTTCAAACTGTTCCGTTATGCCATAACTTTCTCAAGGCTTCCCTCATTATCCAAGAGGTGTTACAAGGCAAGAATTGGTTTTTTAGTTCCTGCACTAGCACATTCTATGCATCAAGTCATGGATGACCAATATCTAGATCATTATACACCACTATAACTGGGCATCACTAACTAAGTAAATACGAGCCATCATCACTTTATCTCCTTACAACACCCTTATCGTAAGAAAATATTGCTCTAAGTCCCATACGAAGTTCTCTAACATCTTAACATCTCCAACAATATCAAAATGCTTTGATTTCAGGACTTTAAGCCTTGTCAAACTCCCTCTGTTGTGCTAGACATATTGGTGCAAATAAGTGCCAATGCATCTTCCATAACTGACACTCTCCTATTTGTCTCTCCTAAAATGTCATATAATCATTTTTGGATGTGTTCTAATGGCTCAGTTATTGAATCCAATCAAGTGGCCATGGTGAATCCCTTTTTTACTGGAATTCGTCAAAGAATTTGCTCCAACCGAGCCATCCTTTCCCTCAATTGGTCCATATTTCTGCTCACTATTTATCTCTTACATTCTCTTGTACACCTTACTTTAATAGCAACTATCACGGGTTTTTTTTAGGCTAGACAGATGCCTTTAAATTTCTCTTGTCGCAACTTAGTCCCTCAACTAAGTTCTCAGTGAAA
The DNA here is from genome assembly GCA_024752395.1 of Erythroxylum havanense. Classification (NCBI taxonomy): domain Eukaryota; kingdom Viridiplantae; phylum Streptophyta; class Magnoliopsida; order Malpighiales; family Erythroxylaceae; genus Erythroxylum; species Erythroxylum havanense. The sequence continues at coordinate 20,944,731 of JANTNU010000002.1, forward strand.
TTTCACTAAACAACTTAAGTGCATGTCACTTAATCAATTTGTTAAACAACTTCTAGACACTCCTTTAAAGCACTTCTCCAAAAAGGTGTTACGCCCTTCAATCTACACTCTTTAGAGGCTTGGAAAACTCTCTTTAAATGGTTAACGTGTTGGAATAAGGTTTGGAAATGCATAAACAGAGACACAACCAAATTTGGACAATTAAACATGTAAAAGTCTCACTTCAATATTTAAGAGATTTCATCTTACAAGTTCTATGCCTTCGGTTTTCTAGTGTTTTTAGAAAGTAAACAACAAGGAATCAAATCATATATATGAAACAAATTTTTATTGATGCCTCATAAAAAAGGTTACACATAATGAGGGCTAAAAGAGGTAAAAATCTACCATATTTTCCAGCCTATAACACACATATATATAAGCAACAAATTTAGATAAGTCCTAGTAGTTTTTAACCAACCATCTTATCTTTTGATGCCAACTTAGCCTAATTTTGAATTTGTATATGTTTGAAATGTTATGACTTATTTAAACATTCAAATTAGGACAAATAACCTACATTTAACTTAACTGACAAAGCGATATAACATAATGTAACCGCCATTCCATAACTTCCATTTTGTAACTATCATGACCAGAAGCAGAAGTGGTATTTATCTTATCTGGAACTCAAATTTCTAGCTTTTATGATTCCATGATCATTTCAATTTCGAATGCAGCTGTATTTTGCCAAAATGGACAGCTCGCATACTTTCCAACTTTTTAGTGACTTAGCAATTTTTTGTCAACTTTGTTGCATAAACTTCTTATCAAAACATGCCACCATCATGCTACCAAATTTATGCAACGATGGTGTTTACCAAACACCAAAAATAAGGTCTCACATTTACTATGATACCTGATTTGGTTTAAGTTGGCAATGTTTATGACAATCAATCTAATCAAAACTTTCATAAAAATAACAAAGAGATAAAGGCAAAGAGGATCTACCTTTCTAGGTCCCTTGACTCCTTTAATAGATATTGTTGGCTCCTTATTTATAATAATGTTATATGTAAGAGTTTTTATTCATTGATTTAATCCAATTGATAAACTTGTCAAAAAAAGCCCTAAACTTTCATAATATTGAGTATGGAGGACCAATTCGTGGTACCAAGTTATAGATGTCTATTTTCAAGGCATAATTCATTATCCCTCTCCTTTTACAATAATTTTTAAATAGATCTTGAGCTATGAAGATGTTTTCACTTATGTTTCACCCTAAAATGAAGGCCTAGTTGTTTAGGAAAGAGAAAGCTACCTTTTATTAACCAAGCATCGATCTAACTTTTCCCTTTACATCGACTTGCCTAATTGATTATTACACCGTGTAAAAAAAATGAACATTGAATCTTGTATCAATGAGGTTTGTTTTATTAATATACTTAGTGAAGTCATTATAAGGATTAATCTTCCACTTCCTGACCTAGTAAAGTGTAGCTAAAGTGACTAAGTAGCAGATTGGGTAATGCCGTTTGAGTTTAAGTTATCAAGATCTTCCTAAATTTTCTTCCTTATTAAACCCGACTTGGTAACACACTAATGTAATAATGAGTCTTATATTTAGTCAAGTTATTGTTAATTGAAAATATAAGAATTGGTTTGTAATAAGTTTGGTAGAGAACAACTTTGTCTGGACTAAAAAAGCAATAAGTTTAGTATGGAGCAATCTTGTTTGGATTAAAAAAGCGACAATTCTTCCATTAAAGTAGGATCCATGGCTATTTATAATTGTCCATCCCTTACTTACAAATTATAATCCCTCTTTGTCATGACTTTTATTTTGGCCCCATAATAGAATAACAAAATTTTGGTTTTTTTGTATTATAGATAATCCTAAAGAATTTGCTACTTTTTGGCATTATTTAACCCTTTCATGTTCCAAACAATTAAGGACATTGGTTGAAAATAAAAAGAGCTGCCCAGGTTTTACTTCTTGGGTTTCCTCCTTTAATTCTTTTTAGCATTAGTAGTTTTCCCTCCAAATGCTACTACTGTCCCATAACAAAATTTGTTTTTATTTTTGTATAATAGATAATCCAAAAGAATTTGTTACTTTTTGGCATTATTTAACCCTTTCATGTCTTAAGCAATTAAAGACATTGCTAGGAAATAAAAGAGCTATCCAGGTTTTCTTCTTGGGTTTCCTCCCTAGATTCTTTTTAGCATTATTAGTTTCCCCTCCAAATGTTACTATAGTCCCCTAAAGTGTTATCGAAATAACATTGCTAGGGTTAGATCTTACATCTTCTTAGTTTTGAACATGTGTACTCTTTGAGGCTTTAGGAGAAATTGGAGATTCACGCTCATTTCTCTCCTTAGTTATGGTTGAACATTTTTTTTTCACATTTAAGCATGAAGCTAGGCTATCATCCTTTTTTGTTAAAACTGGATCCTCGCTCTAAAGTGTCTCCTATTTATGATGCTTGGGAATTTATTTAAATAAAGTATCTTCTCTAGTGTTTTCTTCCTTTATCGTTAGCATAGTACCATATCTAGATCATTTTCCTATAAGCTTTCATTGATTCCTTTTTTATAAAAGATGGATGACTTCCATTATAGCTTAGTTGGATTTTAAATTCTATCATATTTCTATCTTCATCCAACTTCACCAAAATTTAACACCTCTAGGAGCTCCTTTCCCACTTTAAATTCTATACAAATACATGAATATCTAATTCTCTTCGTTCGTGTCATATATTCATCTAGGCATATCGACTCACCAGTTGAGCTAGCTAGATAGCTTAATCCAAGGTTGTCCAATATTTGAGTCGTATGTTATGAAAATTAATCCATATAGGAATTTGTTTATATTTAATGTTTTAAAGATTCATATTAGGACACCATTTTTAAATAAAAATTGGCTTCTTATTTACGTGTCAGTGGCTTAATTCCAACACCATGATCATGTTATATTCAAAGTTAACTCTAAACAAAAACATGGCATCTTCATTTATAAAAACCTCCAATAACCTTGATTTTTTTAAAGAATAGAAAGCCCAACTTTACATTAGTGGGAAGGGAGGACTTTTTTTATTAAATAGCTGATTAATATGAATTGCGACTTCACTACTCTAACCTATAGAACTTTTATTGGTGTTGAAACTAGGTTATTGGTTCTAGATGGCGTGAATATTAGCTTGTCAAAAAGAATAATTAACACTATACTGGCTTAGTTAGAGTAGTAGCTTTAGGATTACTATTATCTTTATCCAACTAATAATTTAGATCTGAAATAGAAGCTAGGTGGGAAGATGTATTGGTTCGGCCTCGTTTTCAGAGCCCAAATATTCGGAGACAAAAAGAAGCCCGTCCTCCCACAAGGGTGGCGTGCCCATGACAATTGAACACCGAACAATTTAAAATTTGACAATTCACAATCAAAAATCCAACTTCATTAATGAATCCAAATAAAGTTTATTACAAAATACAAAATGCAAAAATACTAAATACGCATGATACAATTGAATGCTTATGCTTAAGATGATTCTAAATTACAAAATTTCCTGAACTAACTTCATTACAAAAGTCTTTAACTATCTTGGAGTTTCAATGCCTTGCAAGGATCGCTAATCTTCTCTTTCTGCACCTGAGGAGGGAAGCATGGGGTGAGCTATACAGCTCAGTGGCTAATATATTTATAGCCATTGGCAATTGACCAAAGTCAAGCATATGTATGTATATAAATATCTAGCAATTCTAACATTCATACTTTATTCAAGTAATTTAAGCATTCGATCAATTTAACTCATACTTATGACACATAGCATAAACTTCAACCATTAAACATGACATTTAATTATGCACCATTCTTGATCATCTAAAGATGCAATGCACAATAAATGGCTTGAGGGTTCCGTGAACAAAACAGAGAAACCAAATTTTACTCCGTGAACAAAACGAGTCCACCTTTCGGATCTCGTAGTTCACAAACAGGCAGCCAGAAGAAAGTTTTACGTCACACGAAACCCTAGTCACCATTCGAGAGGAAAATCGTGCAGCGTTCGGGAAGAGTTTCAGGACGTGCTAGCACACTATAGCCGCAGCCCGGATCGTGCATACTTATGTGGATACTGGTAGAAGGCATTCGCGTATTGTAGTGTCTTAGAATCCGAAAAGAAACAACCAATCCACGACATAAAGGTATTTTCGTACATTCTGAGTATTTTCAGTTATACTTTATGTTGTTATATGGTCTTTTCCGCAGTGTATTATGAATACTCAGGCCATATGTGATCCAACAGATATTCAGATTCTTTGGATCTTCTAGTTCCCTTATTGTGTTGAACCTATTGATTGCAATTCTTTGATGAATCATGTTTTTCTTGTTAGCCATGATTGATGAGTTCGCAAGATACTCAGCCGATAGGGTACATTATTAGACTATGTGCACATAGGTAACCCCCGATGATGGGTCAAATCCGGGTCCTACCTAGAGAGGGCAGGCCTCTAGGGGTAGGGTTAAATCAACCTGTTCTAGAATCAGAAAAGGGGAGATACGTCGTACTAGCATGCCTTTGTCTCTTCCTAAAAAATTCAAAAAATCAAAACTCAAAATAGTGAGAAATCATAACTAAGAAATGATAAAGCTCAGAATTAGAAATCCTGTGGAACTTTATCAAAGAAAGAACCCAAATCTTAGGAAAAAAAACCCAAAACTCATAAAAGAATTTAGAAACTAGATTCATTTTATAACAGAACAATTCATATTGAGATTTATTATTGATACTTATGTGATTACCGCATTTGAAATTACTACCTATTTATTGATTGATACCATGTATTGCTGTTTAGAATGCCACAGACCATTCTTGTGAAGCTAGCTTTGTGTTTCCTGGCCTCACAAGCATGGCAGCATATTTATATCTCACTGAGTCGTGTTGTAGACTCACCTCTTACTATTATCATTTTAAGAGATTAACATATCGTACGAGAGAGAAATCCAAGCCTTTTGAGACTCATTTGGATAAACAGACAAGTAATCTTTTTAGCATGATGTTAATTGCAGATACTTATAGCTACTCCATGATTTGTCATAATCATATGTACATGATACATGTATGGATATGCTACGTTATTGAGAATGATGTTAGTTGATAATATGAGATGATCATAGATTGGTAGATTATAAGTAGATAATGTGTGTTAGAATTACAGATTGAGATCCTTACGTAATTCAAAACTGTTAAGCAGGTATATGGATTAATCAGAAAAACGAATGGGTCATGTTGGATTTTCCTAGACTATAGAAAAGTTAGGCTTACTACCGGTTTTGGTGACATTAAGCCTACCCATTCCCTAGTGCCAACCCGGTCCAAAAGGTAGGTCACGTAAGTTTTGATAGATGTTTAAGTGTCCTTTTAATTATTTCTCAAATGATTATCATGCATATAGGCTTAGAATTATGTTATTAGTATTGTTTGTTTATATTATAAGCGTTTGTATGGTTTTGAGTATGATTTGGATCGTAATTTTATATTTAAGAGGTGTGTGATATGTGTTTGAGTGCATGAAAATAGGAAATTGAAGAAAAGAGAAGAATTGGAAGTATGGAAGTAGGTCATGATCGTGATTTGCTTGTCACGATCATGATAGAGAGCGTAGACAACAATTCCAACGAATTTTAGGCTTTCCAATCTGCAACTCTTTTTGTAATTTTAACATTTTAGGGCTATTTTTAAACCAAATTAAGTGGGAAAATCCTAGAAAGAATTCTAGAAGCCTCAAGAACTATTTAAGAATATAAAAACACTCAAAAAAGAGTAGCCACCATTTTGTATTCTTGGATCAACGAAGGAGAATATAGTAATAAAGAGACTAACAGTACCATTGAATCTTAAAAATCATATAGGATCCTTAAAGAGAGTTGTAAGGACACTACTTCCCTTTTGATGCTTCACACGAAAGATCTTAATAAGTTCTAAATAACCATTTTATTTATGAAATCATAAGTGAGTCACCCCTACCTAAGTTTAAGTTACATAACTTGGAAGCTTATAAGTGTACAATATATCTCATTAATCATTTCGACTAACACTAAGAAATAATACACTTATAAGAAGCTTAAAACGCCTTGAAGTGCAAGGCCTTCTCTTCAACCGTAGCAAATTTACAAGAGATTGGCACCAAATCATCCTAAAGTGGTCTATCTTGAGTGTTAGGAAACATAAGTTACGGTTTAAAACTTACTTTTCCAATAACAAGAAAAGCTCCAGAGATTTCTCTATGCCTTTTGACATGATACGGAAGGAGAGTCACAAATAATACATCTAAAGGTTTAGTGTGGAAGTTACTCAAATTTTGAGCTTAAACTACAATATTAGAAACTACGTCATTTAAAAAGGGTCTACGATGCCATCAACCCTTATGGAGATCCTTTTAATATGCAAAGTATACATTTTGAAGGAGCTGCGAGAGCAAACACAACATTTCATTTTGTTGGAGAAAGTGAAGCGCTCCTCATAGAGAGCAAATTGATCTTCCCATAGGTTAAGGGGATTAAAAATAAAGCAAGAATGTATAAGGTTTTCTTGAAAGAGAGAAACTAAGCAAAAGAATGTAAAAAAAAAGAATTTAAATTCATTTTGTAGTTAGGTTTGTTTTAAATTATAAAACAATTTTTGAATGATTTGGAATGGTTTGGATTGCTAATTCTTTTACTCTCTTGAATTACTTATAAGATAGGGAAACACTCTCGAAGTCAAGTGGATTTGGTCTCAGCATTATCGTCATCACCACCTCTATCACCATAAATGGTTTTGTGTTCTAACCCTTTTCTTTTCATTTTTGTTAATATTTTCCTTTTATATTTTTCGTATTTCATGTTTTATTTCTCTTGGTGTGTTTGTGTACCCCTCTCATATTGAGGACAATATGTTGCTCAAGAGTGGGGAGGGTTATGTGTTTTGCTTTACGTGTGAATTTTGCATATTGTATGATACTTTGTTAGGTTGCATTTTGTGAATTGTGTGAATGTGTCAATGACTTAGATGAATTGAAATTGATTTAATTTTGAACATAATCTATTAGTTCGCGAAGAGTCATTAGCTCGCAAAATTAGTAAATTGGGTTCGGCTAAATATGCAAGTTAATTAGGATCTAGTGTGAGTTTACCACCCTCTAAATTGTCACATTCATTCATAATTTTAGGTCTTTTGAATAAAGTAGCATTGCTAGTATTTTCATAAAAACGAGTAGCTAAAGTAATAAGGTAGGCAATCAAAATAAAAAATGTATTTGTTAATTTTAAATAAATAGTTATTCCGTTGGCCTTCAGGTTATGAATGAAGCTAGTAGCCATGAGAATGTAATGTAGCTAAATAATCGGATCGACATGGATCACAAATGTGTGCCGCCACGTCAAAAGGATATAATGACATTTCAGCTAAGCAGCTTATTAAAAACATGACTTTGTTAAGTAACCGGATTGACATTCATCACCAATGTTTGCCTCCAAGTAAAAGACTAGGTGCATGTCCCGAAAAAATGTTTTCTAATAAAACCTACCGAACTTGTAAATAACTTGACTTTTCATGAAAACATACTTAGTAGTTACAGAGTTGAATGACCAAAGAATTATTAACATGCGTGTACAACTGAAAAGGGTGAACAACTTGACATTTGAGATTTTGATTAATATGTACGTTTAGTCCAGAGCTCCTAGACGCAAATTTTGCATGTTAATGATTTGGAACAACTTAAATGATGGCTTAAAGTTAAATTTATTTCACGAAGTTGAAGTCGTTATCTCATTATTGCATTGTTTGCTTTGTGATTTTGTGTGTTTATTATTTTATTTACTTGAGGACAAGAAAATGTTTAAGTGCAAGGATGTTGATAAGTGTGAATTGCATCATGTTTTAGAGCTTAATTTGATATGTTTTTAAGTGTTAAGTTAAACGTCTAGTATGTGTTTAGGTTAGAATTGTGTTAGTTTGTTAATTAATTGTGTTTAAGTGTTTTTATGGGTTATTACAAGTCTTTGAGCTCAATTATTATATCTTTAAAGTACCTTGATGTGTTTGTTAGTATTTCAGGAAAACATCGAAGAACGGAGAAGTTTTGAAGACACTCGGGTCGAAACAATAGGCTACGATTGTGACAGAAGAATTAGAGTCAACCCACGATCATGGCCAATAGGTCACAATCATGATAGAAGCCTAAGACATGGCCCACGATTGTGGCCTGATTGCCATGATCATGACAATATGCCCGAATATGGCCCACGATCGTGGCATGTAAGACCACAATCATGACCTGCGTCGAGCACATGTGCAGACACTCAAAACCATTACGTTTCGAGGGATTTCTCAGACCTTTTCAACCTTGAAAAAACCATAAGGCTTTCTAGAACAGAAAAGATATATACAGAATAAGACAAAGAAGGAGAAGAGCTTTTGCATCAGCCACTATTGAGAAACTTAGATATAGTTCATCGAGAGATTGAGAAAGAGAAGAAAAAAGAGGAAAGTGGCGAAGAAGTCGACGGGAAGTACTTCCCAGAACAGGAGGTTACCCGACATTACTGCCTCCATCTTCCATTCAGATCTTATTTTATATTATATATTTTTTAAAACAAGGACATCAAAGAGGGGATTTATTTTTTATATTTTATTATACTTCTCCCCCATTTTATAAAACCTAAAAAAATAATGTAACTTTAGTCAACTAATTTATTTTTCTTAGGAATAGTTAAAATTCAATGCAAATAAGCTTTATACAATTCCTTTAATTAAGGAGATCAAAATAATTAAGGACATCAACAAAAAGAAGGGTAAAAGTGGCTTATAGTAAGGTTAGTATTCAAGAAAAGAAATGTCAAGGCTCAAGTGGATATAAATTGCACAAACTAAGGTGTTGAATGTCGAACAATGATATGATATTGTGCAATTAAAGTGGATCACCATTCAGGGCCATTTTTAAATCATCCACCACAACAGTACATGGTAACAAGTAGAAATACTTACCCATGTCTACTATACACAATGTACTTGTAAATTCCCAAATAGAATGGACACCTTGAAAACAATATGTACCTAATATTGCGATCCAACACACTGGATAGCAAACTACCTAACTTTTCTACTACAATTTTTCATTTCTTGTTGATTTTGACTTTTTGGCCACGGTAAATCACCCAATGTCTCCTAAATTTCTTCCATATGTAATACTTTATCAACTGCACTAGTTAAAATCGCTAAAGGAAGCTTGTTTATTCTAGCAAGTATTACCCCTCTCTTTGGTATTTGACATCAAACTAGGAACAAATCTCTAATATGGACCTGCCTCTTCTAAATGGGATTCTAAGGCCCTAACTCTTTTGTTAGACTCAAAAGGCATGAAGGGTGCTTAGGAGCATCATCAAAATGGTTGGGTGTACTTTTCTCGAAAAGCTAGAAATAAAGAAAGAAGATAGGAAAAGAGAAATCCAGTATATAAATTTGGCAATTAAGGGCCTAAGGCCCGATGAAGTTCACGCTACCCGGGATCGAGGCCCGATACCTATAAGGAATTGTCGTGATATGGATTTGGCAATCAAGGTCAAAGGCCTAGTGAAGCTTGAGTTGTCCAGACTCGAGGCCCAATAGCTATAACGACAATGTTGTCCTTTTGCATAAAATGATGTCATTTTTTATTTTTAATTTTCGAAAAAGTTGTCATTTTATATAAAATGATGTCGTTTATTATTTTTAATTTGGAAATTTTAAAAAATCAGGTCAAGTGTGCCCAAGTCAGGCTTCAAGTTATCCAGACCTGGTCGAGTTTAAGTTTGATTGTTTTGGGTCCGATTAGGCTTCAGATTTGTCTTGGGCCTAGGCCCAGTTAAAAGTTGTAGAGTCGGTTTCAAGCCTAGGTAGGTCTGGCCCAGCTCGACCTATTTCCACCCCTACCAATATATTACACTTTGTATTTAAAATTCCTGTATTAGAAGACTAATAATTACTAAATCACTTGCTCTTTCTTATAAATTATGTTATTACTATTTATAGACTTAACATTTATACTAACTTTTAAATTTTCAAATACATGAAGCAACACGAAACATACCATATTACTTATAATTCAAAATGTTTTACAAATTTCTTAAATGTATTTTCAATTAAATCTTATGGGTTTGAGATGATTTATTGAGCGATTTTAGATATAAATTTACGAAACATGAGATTAGATTTAAATATTTTGATACTCATATTTAACTAAAATTAGTTATGAGTCAATATCATGTTTACTTCAAAATTTTAGTTTTAGTAATGGTTGTGGTTATAAAATTATTGATAAAAATGTAAAAAATATAAAATATTAAATTCTAAAGATAAATAGCATATCTTAATTATGAAAATACTAATTTATTATAGCATAAATAACTTTAAAGATTCATATATTGTATAATGTATCAGAGATAAGAAGTTTGGTTAGAAGAATTGTTTCATACTTTTCAAAATTAAAATCAAATTCTTGAGATTTCAATTAAAATTGAAATTTTATAATGTTTTATGTATTTTAAAATTAGAATTGTATTCTTTATATATGACTATTATGTATGAACTTCCGAAAATTAATGTGTTGAAAATTATATTTCCTACAATTATCCTACCATTAAAAATGAATTTATAAATTATGAAACTGGATTGAATTATAATATTTTGTAATACATAAATAACTTAAGAAAATGAATGGTCTCAGAAATTTTATTAAGTATATATACTAAGAGCGACCGGATGGACGACCACGGAATAGATCCCTATCGTCCATTTAATCTAGCGGCTTATATTCTTTCTTTTTCTTTCTTTCTGTTTATTGAATGTTGTGTCTTCGCGCGATATACACGTAATCTTCTGACCCAAATATTTTGTCATTTTGTCAGGCGCGCTCTCTCTCTTTGTTTTTCCTCTCCGCCCTTGTCTTC
>JANTNU010000002.1:20970182-20980748 GCA_024752395.1 Erythroxylum havanense
GTAGATCATATGAATCCTGCATCTGGTGCTACTTTTTTCCTGTTTTGATTGTCAGTATCTTTATCTGATTTGTGGTTTGGGTTCTTCTTCACAAGGTTGTAACGGATCTGTTTATGGCTAAGGAGGAAATTGCAAAATTAAAAGAGGAGGCACAGGCTAACAAAGAGCACATGCTGCAGGTGCGTTTCTTTCATCAAGAAAACACTTGTATACCAGTGCATGTTAACATGATGTTATTATGTACTACTTTGCAGTATAAAGGTATAGCAGAGGTGAATGAAGCTGCATTAAAGCAGATGGAAATTGCCCATGAGAACTTCAAAGCTGAGGTATTCCCAATGTTTTGTAGCTTAGGACTTCCCTTTATTGCACCATGCATGAATTTGGTTGGACAGCACACAGATATATCTTCTCATGTTGTACTTTCCAAAAAATATTTTCTAGTCTGAAAAGTTGAAAGAATCATTAGAAGCTGAGCGTCTTTCACTCAAAGAGAGGGTTTCAGAACTTGAAAAGGTATTGAATTTGAAGAATGAAGAGATTGCCTCTGCAGAAGCACGAAAAGAAGAGGCTCTGGCTTCTACATTTGCAGAAATCACTGGTTTGAAGGACGAAAGCTCGACAAAGACGTAAGTTATGCTTTTTGCACTATGTTTTGATTTTTATATTGCTTAAGGTCTCTCATTTTTGTCCTTTTGTTGTAGTTCACAAATTGTGACATTGGAAATTCAAATCTCTGTGCTAAAAGATGATTTGGAGAAGGCACATGAGCGTTGGCAGGCTGCTCAAGCAAATTATGAAAGACAGGTCAAAATGTTTCCCTTAGTAGTATGACTAGGCATTGCGTGCTTTAAGCTTACACCAATAATGTAATAATTATTATTTAAGCAGTACAACTGCTGGAATTGAGGCACTAAACTTCTAACTGCATTTAAAGCGGGTTGATGTCTCAGAGCTGTACATATTTAGGCTTTGACTAGCCCATGTAGTTTCATGGATTAGAACTGTTAGTCCAAAAGGACACCCTCCGTCTTAAATCTAAGTTTAACTACTTGCTTTTGAAATGTTCACTCCATAAAGACACACTCTTATAATTAATGATGCTCAAAAAATGTCCTTGCGTAGATGGAAAAAATCTAGGGTTTCAATTCTCTTTGAAAGTTGTCTGAAAAAATCTATCATATTTATTATAATGCATTTGTTGGAGAATCACATGTACTATTCACTATAATCACAAATTAAATTTGCACTGAGTGGTGATCTTGAACTGTTCTTTGTCATTTTCAGGTCATTTTACAATCTGAGACAATCCAGGAATTGGCAAAAACTTCGCAAGCCTTTGCCTCTTTACAAAAGGAAGCATCTGATATGCGCAAACTGGCAGATGGACTGAAAAGTGAAAATGTAACTTCACTTTACATTTGATGCAGCTTATTAATTGCTTTCCTTGGCGTTGAAAACATTATTTCGTGGTTATATTTTTCATTTTTCAGCTTCATTTTTTCCTACCATTAACTTGTTTTCTTTAACATGTTTAATACTCAGTACCTGCTATCTTTTGTCTATGGTTTCTAAAGTTAATATTGCATGCCTCTTTTGGCTCTATCAAGATTTTTACGGTTTGGATGAAACCCAAGCCCGATCATTTGTGATTGTTCTTGCATAGAAGCTGATTAGGGTTAATCATCAAGAACCACACCTCACCATATCTTGTGCTAAAAGTTGAACACATTACAAGGGTACCCAATCTAATTTGAGGCAATATGAAAAGAATAATAAAGAATTCGCGTCCTGGATAAAGACTTCACTGAACAGCTTAAAACCTCTTCGCTGCAAAAGTTAATTTTTTTAAGGTCAGACTTTTGTTGAATTTGTTACTGATTGATGAAACCGTGTTCGTTTACTTTTGAGTGTTCAAAAAACTTATTCCTGCGTCGATTCTCAAATGTCAGTTCTGCAAACTTTTGTTAATTCTTACTTTGTGCGCTTATTAGCTGCTGATGGATAAAAAAATGTGTTTGTATACTTCAAAACACTTATTCCTGCATCACTTCTCAAATATCAGTTATACAAACTTTTATTAATGCTTACCTTGTACTCTTATTTGCTACTGATGGATAGAAAACGTGTTTATATATTTTTGAGTGTTCCAACACTTACCTGGCATTGAGTCTCAAGTGTCTGTCTGCAAACTTTTGTTAATTCTTTCTTTGTACTCTTATATAACTTACAGGATGAACTGAAGAGTAACTGGGGAACTGAGAAATTGTTGCTTGAGGAATCGAAGAAACAAGCTGAGAAAAAATATGAAGAACTCAATGAGCAGGTTCATACTTGATATATATGCTTAATTTAATTTTCGTGGTGATCTACTTTTATTTTCAATGATCTACATAAAGGCTATGGATGGTCCACTTGTACATGCATTTGGTTCTGATTGAATGCTGGGTTCATATTCTATCACTGTGGGAAAATTGGTTCGCGTGGTATTTCTTCTGTAGCAAACTTTGTAATGTTAATAGGAACTTGTCTTGGCAGGTTCATTGTTTGTTGTGTAGTTTTTTCATGTTAGTTGTTTGCGACCTTAAACAAATCTCTCTCACACACACACATACCTGCGTATTACTGAGTCACTATTTCACCGATTTAGTTTATGGTGTTTTATTTACCTTAACTATTTTGTTGAGAGGTTGTTTTAACTGATCATGTTTATTCATAGGTTGCTCTTGAGATATTTATCTATTCCAGATTTCGCAATATTCAATCATATTAATGCAATATAAAGTTCCATTTTGGTTAATCTAACAGATATTTGGAAAATTGCTAGCAACACAGTATTATTTTTGATGATTGATAGATGGACTAACAGATATTTGGAAAATTGCTAGCAACACAGTATTCTTTTTGACTTTGGCATTTCTAGGATGCGAGTTTACTGCCTGTCTGGTTATCTATTTGTGTTCTTTATCAACATCTCTATCTTTATTCCTGCAGAACAAAATATTGCATAGTCGACTTGAGGCTTTGCATATTCATATCGCTGAGAAGGAAAGCAATTCTGCTGGAATTTCTTCTGAAAGGGCTTCTGACCAATATAGTGATTCTGGTTTGCAGAATGTAGTTAGCTATCTTCGGAGGTCAAAGGAAATCGTATGTCTTTTCTATTCAAAATTTTCTTTCTTGTCTCCCAACAGAAAATGGATTTCCATGACTTCTTTCTTTTGTTTTGGCAGGCGGAAACAGAGATTTCCTTGTTGAAGCAGGAAAAACTGAGACTGCAATCACAAGTATGTTTGTTAAAATCAATTTCCCCATTATTTATTTATTTTGTCATTTTTACTCACTATCATGTAATCTGCCACCATGTACATGATGTGTCATTGCATCAGAGTACCTCCTGTTTCTTTGATGTGCTATCATTGTACTCTGCCATTTTACATTTTGATTTATCCTAAAATGTACAACCTATACTGGTTCGTGTTAGACATCTGGCATAATTTGCGTTTATTGATCGTATGCTTTATCAAAACTGACACCTATTTTTATCACGTATATCTGTACAGGTGTTCCATTATTGTTTTGACTATGCATTTTTTTGACTTTGCACATTCATTGGGGAAAGTTGGGGGCATTAAAGGTTTTTTGTTTAAATCAGTAGTTTGTTTTTTATTTTCCATTTCATCCCATTTTGAATGACTCAGACCTGTAACCAGTTTGCGTATTGTGTAATGTGATATAGGGAGTGGAAATTGTTGTCATATTTATATTTGTGACTGGACGTATGATTTTGGACATGTCGTTGCACTTTCATTGATGGACATTGCAGTCATTGTTGCTATTATTTGTGAGTGTTAATATTTATTTCCATTTACATGTAGCTTGAGAGTGCTCTTAAAGCTGCAGAAACTGCCCAAGCTAAACTGCATACTGAGCGAGCAAATTCAAGGGCATTATTATTCTCGGAAGAAGAAATCAATTCTCTTCAACTTCAGGTATGACTGTCTGTGTCTTAATTTTTGGAGCGAGGAAAAGATAACTGCATTGCTGTATTTCTTTTATTCTTTGATTTTGTCTTTCCAACTTCCAAAACTTGAATTTTTATGCATTTTCTTTCATCATATACTCCTTAATTATGAAATCACTTGCAATCTTCTTCTTTATAATCTTGTATTAAATTCTTGGCAGGTTAGAGAGATGAACTTACTTCGTGAAAGTAACTTGCAATTGAGAGAAGAAAATAAACATAATTTTGAGGAATGTGAGGTAATCTTTGTAGCTTATATGAGATGTGATGTTGTGATTCTATCTCCATATTAACTTTTCCTGTACTATTGACGTTTTTGGTACCCACGATTTCAAGTTGTTACCTTATGTTGTAGAAATTGCGTGAGGTAGCACAAAAGGCTAGGGCCCATTCTGACAGTCTAGAGTCTATATTGCGGGAAAGACAAATTGAGATAGAAGCTTGTAGAAAAGAGATTGAATTGGAAAGTGTGGAGAAAGGTCATCTTGAAAAGAGAGTCTCTGAGGTATTTTATTGTCAAAATGTCTTTTCTTAGAGAATTTCTTTTTAGTTAAGGTTTCAAAGTATGGTGTTCTACAGCTGCTTGAGAGAAGTAGAAACATAGATGTAGAAGACTATGATCGGATGAAGAATGATCTTCAACAACTGCAGGTATGGGTATATATTATACTCATTTTGTTTTGGAAAAGATTTTTACTTTTTTTTAGGGTTTTGATTCTTTTTGGTTAAAATTCATCAGATGTCTGACCTCTTAATAATAAAATACTTGTAATGAATGTAATATCTTTCCTTGGATTTTCCTGCAATTTGGATGCTTCCTGGACTTATCGGTCAAATCAAGTTGTTTAAAGCACTTTTTATCACCCTTGCTTGTATTGGGGCTTATGATGTTGTCACTAAAACAGATATATGGGTGTCACTTGATTTTACTCTAAAAAATGTAGTTTTGAGACTTTTTCTTTATATGCTTTGAATATTGAAGTCTAATGCCTATCATCATTTATTATTATCGTTTGTATCCTTTCGCCTAAATATCATCTTGGTTCCGTAACAGGAGAAACTGAAAGACAAGGAAGGTGAGATAGAAGAAGTTAAAAGTCTCATGTCTAAACAACAGGAGACTATATCCAGATTGGAACAGGACCTCACAAAGAGTGAAACAGAGCTGAATCTGAGGGAGAGAAGGATAAATGAACTTCTGCAAACTGAGGTTAATAGCATAGTCATTTTTACAATGCACTACGTGTATTATTTAGTTTTGTTAGTCTGTACTTACTGCATGGATTGTGTAATACTGTCTCTTTATATGCAGGCTGCTTTGAGATCTGATTTTGAGAAGCAGAAGAAGTTGGTAGTTCAGTGGAAGGTTGAGAAATAATCTTGCTTCTTCCGAATAAAAGATTTGACGTAGTACTGCTCATATATAACCATGGGACCTTTTACTTCAATGGCTTTTTCTTAGCAGTTTACTTGATATTCTGCAGAAAAAATGTGATATTTTGTCCAAGGAGAAGGAAGAATCCAGCAAAGAGAAACAAGCACTTTCTAAGCATATTGAGGACTTAAAACAAGGTGCTTCTTTCATTTGGAAAAATAATGGTCTAATTAATAGGCTATTTCTAAATGGTATAATTGATAGGCTATCATGTGCCTCGTATACTTAATTCATTCTACCTAACAGGTAAAAGACCCATTGGAAATGTTAGTGGTGAGCAAATCATGAAGGAGAAGGAGGAGAAAGATCATAGGATACAGGTTTATTGAAAATAAAATTAAGTCGTTTTACCTATTTTAATTTCCTTAACCAATTTTCCACATGTTATATTTTGTAATATTGTCATCTAGATTCTGGAGAAAACAGTTGAGAGACAGAGAGAGGAGCTGAAGAAGGAAAAGGAGGATCAGCGGGCAGAGAAAGTAAAGCGTCAGAATACAGAGAAAGCAATTATGGACTCATATAAAAATGTTGATCAGGTTCTTTGTACATTCTTCTTTGAACTTATACATGGTTACCTTGTCAACAAACATTCTCCTTGATTGAAGGCAGGTAGGTGTGAAAATGAAAGGTTCCAGAAATTGAGACAGTAAAAGAAAATTAGAATTTCTGTTTTGAGGGTCGACATTTTGATTCTTTTAAAAATTTGCCGGCCTACCGTTACAGCACTAAATTGTATGGTTGCCAATGAAACAGTAATAACATAGCTTACCTGTATTTTTCTCTAATTTGAGGGATTTATATTTTGATTTTATCTATGTCATTAATGCACTATTTCTATCTATTACAGGCAAAATCACAGTTTGCAGATAAACTTGAGAAACATAAGCAGTCGGTGAAGCAAATATCAGATGAAATAGAAAAGCTTAAGCATGCAGAGGGCAACCTTCCAGAGGTGAGGATTTCCAGCTCATTTCCCCTTCTTTTTAATTCCCTGTTTCAAATGAATGTTGCATAGCAGTTGTTTAATTTGTAAAAATGGCCCAATGAATTTAATGTAATTGGGAATAGGTTGCCACTTTAATGAGAATAGTAGAATGAATACAGAAGCATAAAATTACATTTCACGAGTATCGTGTTAAATTAGAAAATAGTGTTTTGCAGAGTTAAAAATGAGGAAAGTTCAACCCCTTTATAAAACATTTTTGAAAAGCATGATTCAAGTGTTTTTCATGCATGATACAAACTTGGGAGAACAAAAGTAACATGGTTTCCAAACCTATCTAGTTTTCTGAATAGAGAATGATATATTTTTCTTTTTCCTGAATTTAATATTGGTTGAACTGTCTCACTTTCTAAGACAAAGTTGCCGTACTTTCTTTTTTGCTGTTTTCTTTCTGGATCAGTTTTTTGGGTTTTCCTTTTCAGGATCACTTTAACTTTGATGTAATTGTACAGTGTCATCTTTGTTGCGTCAAATACTATTTTTGGACGTTCATAATATTGATTTGTTTCAGGGTACATCTGTGGTTCAAGTTCTTTCTGGGACTATACTGGATGATCTATTTGCTCCATATGCTTCTGCTGTTGAAAGTTTTGAAAGGATAGCGCATTCCGTGTCCATTGAGCTTGGTGCTAGTGCCCCTATAGAAACTACTTCCATATCAGATAATTCTACAGCTGTAGCTTCTGGTAATTCTCATTGATTGCAAATACGGGTTTTAGTTTGTGACATGTTCATTATTAACTTAAATACTATGTAACATGATGACCAATTGTCCCTATATGCAATTATTTATCTGCAGGTCAGGCAGTGTCAGCTGTGAGTGCTACCACCACCTCTGCTGTTCCCACAAGTCACTTGGTTGCTAAAGTGGCAGAAGAAAAACGAATTTCACTACCCAAGACCGGTGTTGAAACACGGAAAGTGGGGAGGAGATTAGTAAGGCCCCGACTTGTTAAACCTGAAGAGCCTCAGGGTGATGTAGCAGATGTGTCAGAAGCTGATGGATCCAACACAGGAGAGAAACTAGCTGCATCTCAAGATTCTGACAGTCAACGGAAATCCACTTCATTGTCTCAGCCACTGGCTCGCAAACGCCAAGCTTCATCTTCTTCTGCATCTGATTTGAATGAGCAACTACGACAAGAAGAGACAGGGTCTCATGTGTCGGCTCCTGTGGTAAAAAGACCCAAAGGTTCTGATCCGCAACCAGAGGATGCAGAAGGTCAATTTGCTCCTTCAGTAGATTCGCTGGTGAGTATGCAAGCAGTAGAGGAACCTTCCGATGCTGCTGCTGATTTACCTGGAAGCTTAAATGAGGAATGTGTTGAGAAGCAAGAGATTGGGACTGCTGGAGAAAAATCTGAACTGCCAAAAGAATCTGAACAGCTGGAGACTGCTATCAATCAGAACCAGAATGAGAAGGCTGACACTGCTGAAGAGGTTTATGATAGGCCAATTGGAACCGCAATGCAGTTTGAAGAAGGTTCAAGGGCAGATGTGGAAGATAACCAGCAATCCACAGTGGAACAGGAAACTGAGAGGGAAGAGGGAGAGGTAGTCCCTAATGTTGCAGAAGTTGAAGAAGTTGCTGATGCCTTGACTGCAACTGGAACCCCGGAGAGGGGAGATGGTATGCCTGACACTGGCGTTTCTACTCCAATGGCTTCACCGGCAAGGATTGATGATGAAGCCATGGTTGGCGGAGGAATGGAGTTGGGTGAGATGAACTCTCCCGAGGTTACCGCTGATGAGAAGAATGATGAAGGCGAGGAGAATGGTGAAGGTTCTGACAAGTCAAATGTTGAAGGTTCTGACGATAAGTGGAATGACCAGGTTATTGCAATGGAGACTGATCAAACTCAAGAAACTAGTAGCACAGTTCCTTCAGAAGTTGAAGCTTCAAAACAAGTGCCTAGTTCCAATGTGACCGAGGGAGAAGAGGTTAAACAGCAGGAGGAGGTGTCAGCATCGACGGGTGCCAGCACATCTACAGTGGTGAATCTGGCAGAGAGAGCAAGGCAGAGGGCAATGCTGAGACAGTCGGGGGCTGGAGTTCTTTCGTCTCCCGGTGTAACTGGTAGGGGCCGTGGGAGTGGAAGAGCAGTGCGTGGTCGTGGTGCGCGCATAGTTCGAGGTGGACGTGGACAACCTCCACCTCCTGGTCAACAAGGTTGATTTTTTTTTGTTTCTATAAAATCTATATACTAATACAATTACCGTTGGTTAATTACAGCATTAAGCAAAGTGTACGTCCCGTTCCCCCTTTAATCTTTTCTTGCCTTCTTTATAATTCAAATGTCGCTGTTAGTTTTACTAGCTTGTAAATTATAATTAACTTATAAATTCAATAACCTCTATTTTATACTAATTTATGGCATATTTTCCCAAAAAGTGAAAAGGACTGTACTTATTAATATTGTTTGTTTCAATAATTTTTAAAATGTTAATTTCCTTTGCTGGAAGAAGAAAATAGAATACTAATTTCTTTTATTCTGCTTCACAGCAAATGTAAAATAATTTTCTCTTCTATCAATACCATCTAATGTACTTATGAAACAAATGTGCAAGTAGTTTCATAATGTGAATACCTTTTAAATTATCTCCAAAAAAAAGTATTATCTTTTAAATTGTAATTAAAATGATAAATATGTTTTCGATTTTTCAAGTTATTTTTATGTAATATACTACAGAATTTGTAATTTAATATAATTTCTTTTTGAAAATTGAATGATGAATTAATAAGAGAGAAGCAAAAGCTTTACAAAGGTGACAGGAGATATTCAAGAAGGAATGATTCGTAAAGGGAGAGGAGAAATGAGATGCTTAAGATCTTCTCGTAGGTGACTTTAGTTATATTCAGCTAAATATCTACAATTCTGGTCAAATTTCAGTTAAGTCTTGATTGGATTGTTGCTTTCTCACCAGCTTTAAAGGCCACTGTTACTTCTCTAATCCTAGGATCTTATTATCTTAAGCTAAATATCTACATGTCTAGTCAAATTTCAGCTAAGCCTTGATTGGATAGTTGCTCTCTTCTGAGCGTTAAATGTAATACCCCATGTTAAGGGTTAGAAAATTTAGAAATTTCTAAAAAATTTATAAAATTTCTAGTACATCATATGCTTTGCATAATTGAGTATTCGCTGATATGTGCATATGAATTTTGACTTATACAAATAATTGTATATGCATTCATGACATTTTTTGAGTATAATTGATTTCTAATTGAAATTAACATGTGAATTGTGGATTATTTGTGTTAAAAATTTATTTGGAGACTATTAGTATTATTTCAGAATTTTTGGTGAATTTTAGGAAATTTCTAAAAATTTTGGACATTTTTGGACTAGAAAAGTAAGGGACAAATATAAATGTGACAATTGTATTAGAAATTAATTGACAAATGGACAAATTATAGATTGACAAATGGATAAATTAATACGTGACATGAGGATCATTAGTTAAGTGGCAAATGGTAGCATATTTGGTGGACAAATGGAAGATATGTATTGGAGACATGTGTCAAGACTTAAATGAGGCACCTAGTAAAAAAAAAAGGTTTCTATAGTCTTTCTTTGGTTTCATCGAATATCACCTTCACCATAGCACTCTCTTTATTGTTCATCACCGAAGACAACTATCTTGCTAATTTCTATGTATTGGTTTATATGCTTGTTTCCCACATCAATGTTACACCTTGCAAAGTCTTATGTCATTTTAGTTTTTTATTGTTACTAAATCCTTGTGCCTTTCCATCCACAAAAATTTCTTAGTTGCTCTCCCCATTTTTGAAATTTTTGCTGAAGAGAGAGAAGCTTAAGTTAAGTAAGTTACATGGATGTTTTAAGGTTTTAATATATGCATGCATGAATGGTGTATATTTTCATGCTTGTGAATCGATGCATGTATGGTTGTTGTTGGAAGAAGAGTTTCAGTGATAAAGCAAAATGAAAATATCAGAAAGTGTGGTGAAGGACTATAGAAATTGGAGTTATACGAAGTGTGTTGCAGTGTTACATGCAGTGTTTTACTGAATATACATATCATAACTTAATCCGTGAATATCCAAATTGGATGGAGTTTGATTTAGAGTAAACTAGA
>JANTNU010000002.1:21144571-21159501 GCA_024752395.1 Erythroxylum havanense
TGATCCCTAGAGCTACTCATTCTTTTTCTCTGCAAACTCGGATGCATGCATTCATCGAGGGCTCTGCATGGACTTTCTCTCGTAGTTTATTGCCTTATCAGCCAGATTATCCTCCCATTCCACAGTCGTCTGATATATTTTTCTGGAAGGGTATCCCAACTGGCAAACTCACCAGCAGATTTATATGTGATTTATTACGACAGCACCGTGCCCTGGTTCCTTGGGCTACTAAGGTATGGAGCAAGTTTCTCACTCCGAGGATCTCCTTCATCTATTGGTTGGCCATACAAAATAAACTCTCTACAACTGACCGCCTTCCTTATATTCAAACAGATAAGCATTGTCCCATGTGCTCCTTACATATTGAATCATCTGTTCATCTCTTCTTTGATTGTGACTTTAACAAATCGATATGGGCCCATATTACTGCTTTATGTGATTGGAGGGATCCAGGTACTTCTATTTCAGCAACAACTGGTCTATCAGAGCAGCAACCTTTACGCCTTATTGTATTGGGCGTTTGTATTTACAGGCTATGGGGTGAGCGAAACCTTCGACGCTTCAAGTCTCAAGCTTCTACTAAAGCTGATCTGCTATCCTTATTAATTGGAGAGATTCGAGAGATTCTAATGGTTAAGAACTTATCCCATCATTGTAGCACCATTATCCGCTCAACATTCAGGATATAGGTTTACCTAAATCAGCTTGGAAATGATTCCTAACGGCTCACGTATGATCTGTTTAGTTTTTAGATAGGTCTAGTTCTTATTTCCTTGCATTTTATTGTACTTGGTTTTTTTCCTTTGAGCTCGTTTGTTTCCTCGTTGTAACATTCTTTTCTTACTAATCAATTTTCATTTAAAAAAAACCTCAGTAACGTAGTTAGGTACAAGGAGATGACGAGTTTGTAAGTAGCTTCAAGCGTCTGAAAATTTAAGTTCTTTTGCTCAAACTTTAGCAGGAACCACGTGGGATTGGTATAAAATTATTCTAAGGTGGCTAATTTCAAGCTTTGGGTGGCTCAAATCCAGGTTCGATGCTCATTTCTCCAATAACAAAGACATAGGGACCCCTTTTATCCTCTTTCATGCGGTACAGGAATAGGGGAGACCCTTGGCTATATAAGTTCTGAGTTTGAAATTTGTTACAACGACCGTGAGGTGACCATTGAAAAAGGCATGCAACATTATCAACCAATGTCGATGTTGTTCCTAATAGAAAAGACGTATACTTTGGAGAGGTCTAGGCACGAGCACGATGATTTATTGGCTTAAAAAAGAAAGGATGCTCCTCGGAGAAATCCCAGTGATCGTCCTAGCCTCCTAGGTAGTAGGGTATAATGGAGAAAGAGGGAATATGGTGAGATAATCCAGCAAGAAAAATTCCATGTAAATAAGAAAAGACACGTGGAATGAGGAATTTATCTTGTAGCTGAACCAATTTCCTCTAAAACTCTGGAACAAAACTTGATCAAAAGGAGCCTTAATATATACTTAAAGCTATTATAATATGCACTGATCTCCTTGAGTTTGACAATATAAGCACACTTAGACTTTCAAGGGCGTCTTATATAGGACATAATTCTTTGTTTAATATTATAATGTCTTATTTTATTTCATAAATTTTAATCATTTAGTTATACAAATCTTGTATTCATTATACGGGACATATATATGTAAATAATTAAAATTTATAGTACAAACTAAGACATCATAAAATTAGATAAAAAAAATTTAAACTCGTTTTATATTGACCTTTTAGATAAATAGATTTGATTTTTGGCACTCAAACTTTTTCCTGACTTAATACAAGGAATAATAATTCAACGACCTCCATCCTCACGCCTTCCAATTGGGTTATCAGTACTTTGGACTTTAAGTCATCTTTTTCATTATCAGAGGCGCATGACTTGAAACTACAAAAAAAAAAAAGAAGAAGCAAAGTCTCTAGAGACGGTGAAGAAAAAACTATTTATATTTTATAAACTCGTCAATGGCTCTAATTAGTGGTACGGGCAGAAAGTAACGTTCCTTGAGTGATCAATGTCTCATCCTTTTTTTTTTTTCCCCTTAAAAGGTCTGTTCATCTCCTTTAAAATATGTTACGTGACGTCCTCTACAAGGTCTGAAAAGTTTCACTTGCTAAGTCTGTAACTAAAACAAGAAAATAACAACTCACATTCGAATATGAAACTTCCAGTTGAACCATACGGAGGATTTCACGTGATTCAATCTCTTATCCAAGACAATGTGTCAGATGTTTCATTTAGAAGTTTAGTCAGATCTTATTCAACACATTGTGCAAGTCCATAAGATAACAAATTATATTTGGTACTGTGCTAGTGCTATCTAACAAGCTTCACCGCTTATTGTACAGGTGTCGACTTTGGTGGGATGTAGATGAGGTTTCCAGCGAGGATCCAGCAAATCAGGGCATGTACTTTCAAACAGAGCCAGTCAATAATAATAAATAGTGAAAGCAAGTGGATAAGTGGGGCTTCAGACACATACCAAATCTAGAAAAGGATGTAAATCAATATATGAATGAATATTTGACTTAGTCAGGTGCTTCATTACTTGCAGCTGCAAATATGCTTAAGGTTTTATAATAGATAACAATCTAAAAGGGAATATATGTTGCGTGTCTAAATATAATATGCCCAAGTCAATCTGCAAAATCGTTACGTGATGCGCTTTCGACGTTTCATCGCGAGTTCTTTTTTGTGCCATTAAAAAACAAAACGTTTTAAGAGGAATTCAAGTTATGAAAGGCACTGAGATCCTGAAGAGTTAGGGAAAGTTAGGTCCGCAGAAAGACAATAGATGGATAGTCGTCTTTGAGGTGCAAACGAATATAAAATCCCGACTCCCATCTAACAAAATCTGTATAGTAAGTACAAAATTTATGCACGATTTATTTCAATAAAAAAAAACATGCGTTTAATTTCTTTTCTTCTAAGCTTTGCTATCTCTACTCTTGTTGGTGATGTCCCATTACTGACCATCTCATCAGAAGTAGAGGAAATGGCAACCGTCATAGCCTGCGATCAAAACAATGTTTTATGAAACTAAATAGTTATCTCTAATGGGAAATCTATATAAAGAAGTGTTATTTACTTGGATCAACCGTAACTAGAATGGCTGTCCCTCCAAAGGAGCAACTTCCGCCCGCCACTTTGGTCCTCTGCCAGTAACTGTTGAAAGCATAGGAAGCATGTGCAAATATGGTATCGGGCTCAAAACAGGATCCGCTGGGTTGAATGGAATCGCAGTCTGCACCCGACCCACATGCATAGTTCATAGCTTCTTGAATGATTGGATCGGGCACGGAGGGCTTCGCAACACACCACAGGGCCTGGGGGGGGTTGACCTTTGGAGGTGGTGGCACCGTAGGGGGCGGAAACACAATGGGTGGTAGAAAAGTAGGTGGGCCTGGGCCAAACCCAGTAGGTGGGCTTGGAATAAATCCAATTGGTGGGCTTGGAATGGACCCGGTGGGAGGGGTAGGCTCGTAATAAGGTGGGGTTGGAATGGACCCGGTGGGTGGGGTAGGCTCGTAATAAGGTGGGCTTGGAATGGAAATGGTTGGAGTGGGTACAGTTTGGGGTGGATTTGGTACGGAAGGGGGGCTTGGATTGGGAAGAACAGGAGGGGGGAATGGAATTGTAGTGGGAGGTGTTTGTGTTTGAGGGGTATTTGGTGGGTAAGTACAGTAGGGAGGGGAGTTTTCAGGCAAGGGATACGGAGAGAGTGATTCATAAGGTGGCAGAGTGAATGGAGAACTGACATATGGCTGAGTGTTGGAAGCATCCATAGTTTCTCTCTGGAGGATCAACGAAGCCAAGTTAAAATGCTTTGTCACTCTGAAAGATTTTGAAGTTGAACCGCTCGGCAGGTGCATTGAGCTTCTTGCATCTGCTTCAAGGTTAATGAATTGTTGTTAATAGCTTTATCACCATACATTTACCACCACCTAAACAAAATTCAATGCAGTGAACAACAGAAATAAATAATTAATAAAAGGGTAGCTTCTTCCAAGTTAATGGAAGCCGGCCAGCCCCACCACACACCTGTTTCGATCTTTAAGCTCTGAACTAACTTAGCATAAAAGAAAAACAAAGAAAAGCAATTAAATATGTATTTGTGATTTGAACTTACCGCAGTCAGTGAGGGAAGTGGTGGTAATGGTCAAGTAAAGTAGAATAATGCAATAAATTCTTCTCTCCTTCATATCTTCCATCGGAGCAAAGAAGAGCAGCGGAAAGCAGTTGCACTCCAAGACCTCATGACAGCACTAACTATGAGCTTATATATACACAATGGTAGGGTATGGCATCCTTCCTTGGATAGACCAACTAGACCCAGATAAGACAAGTGTACATAAAGATAGATTCTTTGGCTACTTCACTTTGCTACACAGTCACTTTGCTTAGTTATGTGTATGTGAAGGAAAGGCAAAAGGGCAAAAGTTGGAAGAACAGGAGTTCTGTAGGAAGTTGTTCACCGCTTTTTTCTACACTATATCTGCCTTGTTTTTGTGTGTACCAAGGCATATATGCTTGCTTCTCCCTGGCAAAAACCAAAGCGGTTTTGGGGTTTCCGTTTTGCTTGCTTTCTACTCAAAGCTCTCTTTCACTTTGTGTCTCATGTTTAGGACAATAACATGGATCCTTGGGTTTACTTTGATCTTCTTCGTCAGCCATAGCCATAGGTGGCATACGCATGACTTCTATTTCAATGTAACAGTACTATAAGAATTGGTTAACCATATAAAGTTGATATATGCAATTTAACATAAAACGACAAAGCATGAAGGATTCATCTGTCGAAGAACTTAAGGTTTAAGAGTTAAAAATTGTAACTTAAAAATGGTGTTTAAGCTTCTTACTTTAGAATGAGGATCTAACAGGAAGAAGGTAAGGATTACCTCTTATTATTTAAATAAATAAAATTCTATATGTGAAAAAAATTATTTGATGCATTATATAAATATACACACACAATTAAACACAGAATGTGTTCAGATTATTGTTAATAAAATTGTATGCTACTTTTTTAGGGACACTTGAGATTATTCTTACTAGTAGTAATTAAGATATTGAGATTATGTTTTCTAATAGCAATGAATATCAAATTAAATAACAAAAATTTTAATTGAATTAGTAAGTCAAATCTTCATTTTTTGTGTTAAGATTTTTTTAGAATGAACTAGGACCAAACAAAAATTAATTAGTTAATTATGAGCACCATAAAATTACTTATTTTATAGTAAGTAGCGTACCAATAGATTTTAATGCTTTTTTGAAATATGGTTAACGCTGTAAGAAACAATTTCTATACTAGTTAGCAGTAAGATTGCGTATCAATAAATCTTTTCAAAATTCCCTTTTCAGTGAGATTTTACTAAATATTATTGTTAGTTCATACTATACGAAATTCAATAGATGCAAATAAAAATCAATGTGCTTAGCCAAGAATCTTAAGTAAAGCAGATGTATATAGATTGATAAGGAAACGGTCCACCTTAAGTGATTTGGTTTCACCCTTGCCCCTTTTCAGTTTTCACAATATTTTCCTGTTATAATCTTCCATCCCTGTCAAAAACACAAAACGACGAGTCTTGAAACGCAAAGCAGTTCAAACGACGACGTCTCCATCTCTCTGCAGCTTTCAATAATCCCTAAAACCCAAGTTCGTTCTTTATAGGGTTTTAGCTTCTTCGATTGTGAAGCAAAATCATCTGGTAAGCATTTCACTTTAAATCCGATTTTGTTTGACTAGTTAATCCGCTAATATATCCTTAATTTCTTCAAATGCCTTGTCGTACAAATAGAATTTTCGTTAGAAATCTCCATCTACTCACCAAAAATCCAAGCTTTAGGTTGCCATTCCCATACATTCATGCTTGTACGGATGCAGTCCCTGGTGGTTATAGTAGCTTTAGTTTATTTAAACCATTGATGGGTCGCAATTTAATTTCTTCAATTTTTTTCTTGTCAAAAAACACTGTATTTCCCCCGTCCTATATAGATTCTGTTAAAGGCCTCAAATTTACGAGAAATTACTGTTCAGAGAAGAAAGCCGAAGGTGGTTCTGGTGGGTGGACTGAGGATATTGAGTATTTAGATGAATCAGGTAGCGTTATTTATAGTGGTAAAGGTATAAGATCGATTGAGCCGGGGCTCGATGACCATGTGATGGTTGGTGGGATCAAGAAGCCTTTCCTAAATGTTTCTGCAGTTGCAAAGATTGTTGAGGTTGTTAAGAGATGGAAATGGGGGCCGGAATTGGAGACCCAATTGGAACGGTTGCAATTTGTGCCAAATATGATTCATGTAAATCAAGCTCTAAAACTTATTAATGATACTGAGGCATCATTAAGTTTGTTTAAATGGGCCAAGAAGCAGTCTTGGTATGTGCCACATGAAGATATTTACGTTTTGTTGTTTGATGGGTTGAATCGAAGTAGGGATTTTGATGGAATTCAGTCTTTGTTTGATGAGATGGTTCAAGATTCAAGTAAGATTGGCATCTCCTCGTTTAATGCATATAATAGGGTTATTCAGTATATGGCTAAAGCAGAAAGGTTGGAAGTTTCATTTTTTTGTTTTAAGAAGGCTCAAGACTCGGGATGTGAAATCAACACTGAAACTTACAACACGCTTATAACGTTGTTTCTGAATAAGGGTTTACCGTACAAGGCGTTTGAGATATATGAAAGCATGGAAGCAGCGCAATGTTCACTTGATGGGTCAACATATGAGTTGATGATACCAAGTCTGGCCAAATCAGGTCGTCTTGATGCAGCTTTTAAGCTTTTCCAAGAGATGAAAGGCAGGGATTTCCGGCCAAACTTTAGCATCTTCTCTTCGCTAGTTGATTCCATGGGGAAGGCAGGGAGGTTGGACACATCCATGAGGATTTACATGGAAATGCAGGGTTTTGGGCTTAGGCCGTCTGCTGCTATGTACGTTTCCTTGGTTGAGTCTTATACTAAAGCTGGCAAATTAGATACTGCACTTAGACTTTGGGATGAGATGAGGAAAGCTGGCTTTAGGCCTAACTTTGCATTATACACGATGGTGATAGAGTCCCATGCAAAGTCTGGAAAGCTTGATGTTGCAATGACTACCTTTCAAGATATGGAGAAGGCAGGATTTCTGCCCACCCCTTCAACCTACTCATGCCTTCTTGAGATGCATGCTGGCAGTGGACAAGTGGATTCTGCTATGAAACTGTACAACTCAATGACCAATGCAGGACTCAGACCAGGTCTAAGCACATATACTGTCCTTTTAACTCTCCTGGCTAAAAAGAAACTTGTGGATGTGGCTGCCAAAGTCTTACTTGAAATGAAGTCGATGGGATTTTCTGTTGATGTAAGTGCCAGTGACATTCTAATGGTTTATATCAAGGATGGTTCTGTTGATATGGCTTTGAGATGGCTGCGATTCATGGGTTCATCAGGCATAAGGACAAATAATTTCATTATCAGGCAGTTGTTTGAATCTTGCATGAAGAGTGGTTTATATGAATCAGCAAAACCTCTTCTTGAGACTTATGTAAATTCTGCTGCTAAAGTTGATCTCATACTTTACACATCAATACTTGCGCATCTAGTCAGATGTCAGGAAGAGCAGAATGAGAGGCATTTGATGTCAATCCTAAGTACAACAAGACATAAGGCACATGCTTTTATATGTGGTCTTTTCACAGGCCCAGAACAAAGGAAACAACCAGTCTTGACCTTTGTGCGAGAGTTTTTTCAGGGCATTGATTATGACTTGGAGGAGGGAGCTGCAAGGTACTTTGTAAATGTTGTTCTTAATTATCTTGTTTTAATGGGCCAGATGAACCGAGCTCGATGCGTTTGGAAAGTTGCTTATGAGAACAAGCTTTTTCCAAAGGCTATAGTTTTTGACCAGCATATAGCTTGGTCCCTGGATGTAAGGAATTTGTCAGTAGGAGCTGCTCTTATAGCAGTTGTGCATACCCTTCATAGGTTCAGAAAGCGCATGTTGTATTATGGTGTCATACCAAGACGGATCAAATTGGTTACAGGACCCACCCTAAAGATTGTGGTTGCACAGATGTTAAGTTCAGTAGAGTCTCCATTTGAGGTGAGCAGGGTAGTTCTAAGGGCTCCAGGGGACATTGTAATGGAGTGGTTTAGGAAACCTATTGTCCAGCAGTTTCTTCTAAATGAAATCCCTTCCAGGGCTGACATACTGATGCACAAGCTAAACATGCTATTCCCTAGTTCTGCACCTGAAATCAGGTCACTTTCCCCTCCCAAACCACTCATGTCTGCAAAGGCTATGTGATTATCAAGATGATTCATTCTCAGGTAATGTACTTGCAGTTTTGAAATGATTTTCCTTGTTATTCTTTAAGATATGTAATGTACTCTTCGTTTTGCTATTCAGATAAATTGGTAGTCATGGAACTGAAAATATTGAGAGCAGAAGAAGGGGAAATGTAGTTGCTATTTCCACTTATGACAAGCAAAACAATGTTCGCAATTGGGATGCTTTCTATGATGGCCACGTAATTATTTCTGTCTAGAGATACGCTAAAGTACATTGAAATTTAGGAGCCACACAAACTAACTACACGGTCGTTTCTATCATCGTCATGGGTGAGATGGAAGACTGTTCGTCCGTTGACCTTGCTGTCCTGACAAACTACAGTCAGCGAACAAAAATTAATCTTACCATCAAAGGCCATGTGCCATCTTAGTGGCGGACACAGATCGAGTGGAAGAAGAATGAAAAATGGCTGACCCTGTGCTATGAGTAATAATCAATGACCGTAGCCCGTAGGAAAAGAAAAAGTAAGACAAGCAAAACGTCGAAGATTAAGTAATTATTGAATGGAATAAGATCATCCTGTATTTGTAACAGTCATAACAAACCATCCAGGATTGTCACACGTTTCTTTATTGCAAGTGTCCGATTGAGTTTTAGTATAATAATATATTGATATTAGTCTGTTTTAAGTAATTTTTTTAAATTTATAAAATATTTCTATTTTTTTAAAAAAATTATAAACTAATCTATTGTTATATTGTACATTGTATACTTTTAATTATGTTTTTAAAAATTATATTAATAAATAATAATCATAATAATTTTAAGATATTTCATATATAAATAGTAATTACAATTTCATATGAAAAAAACATCATCGTATAAATATAAAATTAAGAATAATATAACGTATTTAAAATATTACAATTTTAAAATTTATTATATAATAAATAATAGTTTCATCAAAACATCTAATAAAAAGTAAAATAATTATACTTAACTCTCAAATTATTACAATTTACAACAAAAGTTTGTAATAAGGAAACAAAAAAACATATATTATTTAATTTACTATCAATATATTTAATTAATTAAAATTAATTAATACTAAAATTATAAATATCTTAATTCAATAATTATTAATAAATGTAATTCAATTTAAATATTTTTAAAATATATAAATTTCAAATAAAATTTGATTTAATAATTAAAAATAGATAAAATAAATATTAGTTTATAAATAATAATTTTTAAATTATTCATTTTTAAAAAATAAAATATTTGTTTTAATAATTTATTAATAAATATTAAATAAAAGATTAAAATAAATTAAAGTAAAATAATGTATTTTTAAGTTTTATTTAATGTATAATTATTATTAGTAATAAAATATTTATTTTATTTAAAAAATTAAACAATCACAATAAAATTTGGCATTAATATCTAATTAAAAACTTTGAAAAAAGAAAAAAGCAATGGTGGTAAGGGGGGCGGGAATTTTTTAAAAATTTTCGAAAAGTTTTTAAATAAATTTTCATACTTTTCAAAGTTTTAATTAGTATTATAAATGGTCTAAAACACATCAATATTAACCATTATTTATACCCGATACAAATAATTTTATTTCGTACCGACTCCTACGAAACGAAAATAATGGTAAAGACATTGTTTAATGGTCATTGCAACTAATAGTATGCATGAGAAATTTGAAGCAAAATAGTTATTCTCTTTCTTATCTTTGTCTTCTTTGCGTACTCATTCCATTTCTACGTTCCAAAAAATACGCGTAACAGTTAGTATTAGAGTTGGCTATCCTTGGCTGTAACACAATGGCGAAAAAGAGTAGAAGTGCGATGATTGGAAGAGGGATTGAAGAATCTGATAGAATTTTATCATTAATTTTGTGTACTAACATAATAAACATAATTTTGTACAAACCCCGATTAATTTGATTTAATTTAATGTCAAGATAATTGGGCTTGGTAATTCTCTCTTTAAGGTGTCATTGGACCTGTGTTCATACCTTATGATGATGGGTAGACTTAGCCCATGTATTGTAATGCACAGGAGGCTCTACTGCTAGCCAACCTTAAATATAGTCACCCCATTGAGAACTGTATGTGTTTTTGTTAATTAGGGTTTAGAATAGTAGTAGTTAATCTTCTGCGTCTCTGTCACTTCGCTTCACAAAAAACAACAATGAATTCAGTTATTTCACAATTTTTAGGTATTTTTCCATACAATTATTGAATCTAATATGTTGCAATTCTAGGGTTAATCAAGTATATTGATTAATTATGAAATTAATCTGTAAATTCGTGTTTAATTTTCTTTAATTGTTATTAGAACCACGTTAACCTTAATTGTGACTATCAATTTTGTGTAGTTTTCAAGATATTAATTTCATGGCATTTGGGAATTTTCAGATTTGTTAATTTTTTTCTATGAAATCGATTTTGTTTTTGCTAGTTTGTTTCAATTTGATGCCAAAGCGTGTAGTAGGTTTGTTAAATTTGCTGTTGTCTTTCGAAAACCTCAAGAACTCTAAAAACTGAACCATAAAACGTTTTCTTTTGTTGTTTTTGAACATATTTAGTAACTTTTTTATGAAATTGATTGAGGAGTTTTATAGATCATTAAATTATGAATCTAATGACACCAATTTTGTTGAAAACGGAACAACATTGAGCAAGATATCACGATTTTTTTGAATCAGGTTGCGAACTAGGTTGGGTGACCCGAATACAAATTAGCCGGGCAAGGAAGACGCAACCCATCCCAGCTTTATGTTCCCCACGTGCAACAGTGATGCGTGGAGGTGCGTGCGAACCTCTCCGATGGCCATTTTTTCCTAAATTTTGTGTGTTTGCTCCACTTGCACAGTCATGGAGATTGTTATTGGTTTATGGTCATTCACTTTGTGTAATTGTGAGCTTGCCTATCGTGAGACCAATTATTACAAAATGCTATTGTGATGTTGTTATTGGACATACATTAGATACTATGTTAATGATACACTTACCCAATCAGTTTGTCTTTATCAATGTAGCTTCTAATATTTTGTTTAATTCATTGAATTATGTCTTTAAGTTTTCAATATCCTTTCGATATTATCTTTAAGGCATAATTTAATGTTTTGGGTGATCTATGTTGTAATTCGGGACCCTTAGATAGGATTGTAGTTGCTTAAGAACCTAGCTGTGTTGTTTGCCCAATTTTGCTAGTTCTTGATACATTTGCTAAATCTCCTTGCATTGTATCAATTTCCAGCTTCGAATACTTTGATTAAGCTGAATGGGATCAATTCTGATGACTGGCTTGAATCCTTGAATCTTTTTTTGGCGGTTTCTAATGTTGATGTTGCTCTCTTTGAAGATAAGCTTGCACAACCTACTGCTGAGACTTCCGCTGCAAATAGAGCTAAATATGATAAGTGGGTTCGTTCTAACAAGGTTTGTTTGATAACCATCAAGTACACAATAGAGAAGATCATTAAAGAAAGCATCACAAAAACTGATAATGTCAAAAATTATTTTAAAGTTGTTGGTGAAAAATTCCAAAAGTTTGATAAGACTGAAAAGTCTAATTACTTGTCTTTACTATCTAAGACCAACTATGATGGTGTGGGTGGTGTTCGTGAGCATGCTATGAAGCTTGTGAACTGGTATAATAAGTTGAAGGCTATAAAAGTTGTGTTGGGAAAGGATTATCTGATCTGGCAAGTGTTTGAATTTTTTTCCATCTGAGTTTGATGTTCTCAGGACTACTTATCAATGCTCCATTTATAAATGGACCATGGATGAGTTGATTTCCATTCTTATTCAAAAGGAGTATACTATGAAGAAGGGAAAGTCTCACAGTATTCATCAAACTTCTCACAAGAGTGGTTACAAAAAGAAAAATTTCAAAAACAAATAGAGTAGGCCTCAATTTAAGAAGAAGGGAAATGATAAACCTACATTACCTTCTGGGCCTGGTGAGCGTTCTGGTGCAAAGCCCAAGCCTGTTTTTAATGGAAGCTACAACTTTTGTTAAAAACATGGGCATAGGCAGCGTGACTATGTGGAGTTTAAGAACTGGTTGGAAAAAAAAGAAAGGTATACCTCAAATCTTTGTTTGTTTTGAATCAAATCTGATTAATGTTCCTCCTAATTCATGGTGGTTAGATACTGATGCAACTATTTATTTAACGAACTCATTGCAAGAGTTCAAAAGCAGGCGGAAACCAAATACAAGGGAATTGATGGCGCAACTAGGAGATGGAATTAATGTTAATGTTGAGCACAGAGGAGTAGTTTCCTCGAAGTTGAGTAGTGGATATGATTTGCCTTTGAAAGATACTGTTTATGTGCCTTCTATGAGAAGGAATTTGATTTTAGTTTTTGTTTTACACAGTTTTGAATACATTTTCCATATAATCAATAATGATATTGTTTTGTACTATGATTCTGCCATTGTTGATTCTGCAATCATATGTGATGGATTGTTTATGCTAATTACTAATTCTTCTCATTTTGATCGATCACATAATGAAGTTAATACTATTGTTGGAAAGAAACGTGAGAGAGTTGCTGAAAAATCTTCTATGTTCTGGCATAAACGATTAGGACATATCTCTAAGGAGAGAATGGAGATGTTGATTAAGGAAACTATTTTACATGATTTGGACTTCTTTGATTTTGACACGTGTTGATTGCATAAAAGGGAAGTTTACAGCTAAAGTAAGAAAGGAGAAAATGACTACAAAGGAGGAACCATTACGGATAATTCACACAGATATCTGTGAACTTATTACTCTTATTCCCATGATAGGTTATAGGTATTTCATCACCTTTATTGATGATTTTTCTCGGTATGGTTGGATTGAATTGTTGAATGAGAAATTTGAATCATTGGATGCTTTTAATTCACTGAAAAATGTTATTAATTTGCAACTTGGGAAGCAAATCAAAGGTGTAAGATCTGATAGAGATGGTGAGTATTATGTTCGATATGATGAAACTAAAAGAAACCCTAGCCCTTTTGTTAGATACTTGCAAGATTGTGGAATTGAGGCGCAATATACCATGCTTGGAACTCCTCAACAAAATGGGATTGTAGAGAGACGAAATAGTACTCTCATGGAGATGGGTAGGTGCATGCTTAGTCACTCCACCTTACCAGAGTTCTTGTGGGGAGATGCCTTGAGGATTGTTGTTTATGTTCTCAATCATATGCCTAGTAAGTTTGTACCAAAGACTCCTTTTGAGCTTATATCAGGAAAGAAGTCCAGTTTGAAACATTTCTATGTTTGGGGCTGTAAGGCTGAGGTGAGGACTTATAATCCTCAGCTGAAGAAGCTTGATCCTAGAACTATTTTAGGCTACTTTATTGGATATTGTATTAACTCAAGAGGTTTAAGATTCCATTGTCCAAATCACATTACTAGAGTCATTGAATCAGATCAGACTATATATTTTGAAGAGGACATGATGAAAGGCATGAGTCTTATATTGTTGATTTCATAGAGGATTGTGTTATTGGTCCTACACCTATTATTTTTCATCCTGAGGCAATTCAGTCTCCTCT
The DNA here is from genome assembly GCA_024752395.1 of Erythroxylum havanense. Classification (NCBI taxonomy): domain Eukaryota; kingdom Viridiplantae; phylum Streptophyta; class Magnoliopsida; order Malpighiales; family Erythroxylaceae; genus Erythroxylum; species Erythroxylum havanense. The sequence goes on from JANTNU010000002.1 coordinate 21,158,448, forward strand.
ATTTCATGTTGATGTTGTTGATCGAGGAAATGATGTTGAAATTCCTTAACAAGTTGGCATTAATACTCAAGTCCTATATGTGGTTGTAGTTCCGCCTAGGAGATCTGAAAGGATTCTTAAATCCACTGAGTCTTCTAAATTTCGAGATTATTACATTTACTTGGAGGAGTATGAATTCAATTTAATTTAAGACTCATATCTAATTTCTTTTCAGGATGCCATTTCTGGTCCTCATAGTTCACAATGGTTGGCAGTTATAGAAGATGAGCTGGCTTTTATGAGTATGAATGACATTTAGGATTTGGTGGAATTACATAGTGGTTGCAAGATTATTGGGTGTAAATGGGTCTTTAAGACTAAACGTGATGCTAGAGGTGAGATAGAAAGGCATAAAACCAGACTTGTTGCAAAGGGGTGTAGGCAGAGGGAAGGTATAGACTATAAAGAGACTTTTTCTTCGGTCTCTACTAAAGATTCATTACATATTGTGATGGCTTTGGTTGCTCATTTTGATTTGGAGCTCCATCAAATGGATGTGAAAACTACTTTCCTAAATGGTGATTTGAATGAAGATGTGTTCATGAATTAGCCTGCTGGTTTTATTGAAAAAGGTAAAGAACACATGGTATGCAAATTGAAAAAAATCTATTTATGGGCTGAAACAAGCCTCCAAACAATGGTACCAAATTCTTTGCTCTCTTGGATTCAATAAAAATGTTGTTGATCAATGCATTTACTTGAAGAATAGTATTCTTGTAATATCCTGTTACCGATGTGAGGGTATATCGGTAATTTAGATGGTTGAACAGTGAGTGCATTCATAATTGAATTGCACGTATAGTGATTCTGCAGCAGTGACATGAGTTAATTGCACATGCACCATAGTGACATGCATTCATGATTATTCCAGCATTTAACTGTGACTATGAGTCGATTTGTGAGTGTTGAGATAAATGATGTTAGATTTGAATTAAAGTGAATTAAGGGAAATTAGTGTGTAATAGTTGCATTAGAGTTGAGTGAGAAATTAATTATTGAGTTATTGAGAATTGAC
>JANTNU010000002.1:21292335-21303917 GCA_024752395.1 Erythroxylum havanense
TTTACCGATTGGCTTTATCTTTTATTGTTGCGTATCCTTAGGAATAGATTATGGGTTATCCTTAGGAGTAGATTATGGGTTATCCTTAGGAGTAGATTATGAGTTGTTAGGAGTCTAGCATTATAAATATCTGATAGTTAAAGCAAGTGAGGAGGGGGGGTAGAAATTAATTTGTTTGTTTTGGAGTTTAGTCCTCTCCATAAGGATTGACTTGGGAGTTTTAAGATTCTTGCTCTCAAATTTATCAATAAAATTCTATTATTCAGTTACTTCTATTTTCCTTCTTTTCTGGTTCCTATCAGAATGTTTGAATGGAGTACACATCCTTTGTTTCAGTACATGTTTCAAACTCATTATGATCAGTGTGAATGATAAATGGTTTCCCATTCAAATAATGATGTTAATATTTAATAGCAATTTATTTAATAGCAATCACTATAGCCAATAATTCTTTCTCATACACAAACAATGCATAACGTTTAGGAGTTGGAGCCAATAAGCTAGTGGCACGTCTAATAACTAGCGACAACAAATATTCAAGTAAAGAAATAAAATGACATAGTGGCTTCCTCTTAGTAAACAACGTAGAAAGTCACATTCTTATTCCTTTGAATGTCAAGTCCACCCAAGAATTAAAGTGTGACATACACAACATCTATCTTAATGGCTGAAGCATTTTACTCTTCTTGGTTTGTTCAAATATTTAGCACAAACACTTTATTGTGTTTTGTGGTCATATAGGAGATTATCTTAGTCATAAAAGGCTAGAAAACATGGTGTCAGTTACATCTCTAACTTAACATGTCCACACAAAAATTGTCAACCCAACATATCAACAATGGGAAATTCTCAAAAAAGAAAAAGGAAAGGTTATATTTAGCAATGTGAAATTCACCTTAGCAACTGGAGCCATCTCTGCTGCGATATGAATGACATGTAATCCTGGACTAGAACCAAAAACAGGAACAAATTAAGCAACCATAAGCAGAGAATTTTGTAATAAAATCTTTACCTTCTAGGTGATGATGTTAGCTTCATAAATCTGGTGATGGCTTCATGCTGATTCTTTTCTCTGCACTCCAAGTATGCATCTCTAATATGTGCATCTTTCTTCCACACCATTTCTCTCAATAGCTTTGCATCATCTGTAGAAATTCTCTTTTCTAGCATCCAACCATCAATTATGAGCAGTATATGGCTCCAGAATTCCGATGGCATGTCATCTATAGGTTCATTTAGAGCTCTTTTTTTGCTTTCTTTTTTTAAACTATTAAGTGTCTCTTGAAATTCCTCTACTGAATCTTGGTATAATTGGATATAAGAATGTATCTCTTCATCTGATCTTTGAATACGTTCCTCTAATAGTTTTATCTTCTCCTGCATCAGTTCATTATACTGGTGCAATCTTTCTGACGACACCTTATAGACATTAGCTTCCTCCATGCACTCCTCCAATTTATCAACCTTCTTTTGAAGTTCTTGGTTTTGTTGTAACACTAGAACAGCATGGTCTGCCTGTTTAGTAGCGTTATCCAGCAGTACTTGCAAACCTTCAACCTTCTCCTGTAAATCCTTGCATTCAATTTTAAGACTAGATATTTTTGAAAGATCTTCTCGAGAAGCTGAGAGTTTGACTTCCAAGTCTTTCAACAAAGACTCCAGAAATGACTTTTCCTTCTCCAGCACTATGATGCGCTCATCTGTGTCCTTAATATTAGTTTGCTCTAACTTAAGCTTTTCTATATCATTCTTGAGGGACATATTCTCCATTCTCAATGATCTAAGCTCTTCACTGAGAGAAGGAGTAACTGTATTCTGAACAATAAGGGCTTTCTCTGTCAAAAATTTGTTTTGGTCCTCAAAAGGATCAACCAGACTTCTCTCAACAGCAGCACTGTGAGTCAGTTCATCCCTTAATTTTTCCAACTGGTCTTCCAGGAGTTCAACATGCACCTTTTGCTGAGCAGCAACCTTCAGCTTGGCATCAGTTTCCGCCAATCTCATCTGTAAAACATTTATTTCTCCTTGTAAACCTTCCTTCTCATTAAGGATTCTCTCAAGGTCTTCAAGTGCACGGATACGAGCTTGGTTGAGAAGAAGGATATCTGTGACATGTGTGGCACTATTAAGTATGTTGTGGCTATGATAAAAAGAAAATAAAACTAAATGAAATAATATAAACTGCATAATAGAATGACATCGTACTTTTCTCTGCATTTCTTATCATCCCTATCATATCATCATGTTGAACACCTGGAAGTCGTTCTTTATGATCCATGTTTACAGCCTGTAAGAAAGACAATTAAAGAACTGAATGTCAATTCAAAGACAATTAAAGAACTGAATGTCAATTCTCTGATACATTCCTTGTTATATCACAGTGCAAGGACAAATGATAAGTAAAACCAGTTTGGCTCATAAATGATGCAAAGAGTAACACCAAAAACTTAAGCAGACACTAATACATTGAATCTCAAGTGCTTCAAACTGAAGCTTCCTAATTACATGGTCCTTAAAATTAGTGATCCAAAATATTCAGCGCAGAACAATATTAAAATTCCACAGAAAATTTGGAAAGAAATAATACCAAGGATTCTGTCTCATCAAGATCATCTGAAAGCTTCTCTTCTGCTTGCTTGTGCAAAGCCTGTGTAACACAGAAAAGAACTTTACATTTCAATTGCTTTTCCAAGTTTGATAGTATAACGATATGTCTGAAGAGTCAATTTTTAAAGAACAAGCACCCATTGACAAAATTCAATTGAAAATATAGCATGAACAAGAGGACAGCCAATACTTATTAGGACTATAACTGCACAAGCAATGCAAATGACAAACTAATTAGAATTCGAGCATCATATTGTCTGCATGAAGCACCGCTGCTTTCTTCAAAATTCGTAGATAAGTTAGATGAGATAGATAAAGAAAAGCACTTTGGTGTACTCTTTTCTCCACATATATTGCTACTCAAGCATCTTGTATAATTGAATTATACCAAGGTAGACCCATTAAATCTTACTCATCCAAGATCATAGGGTGTTGAAATATAAAAGAATTAAAAAAATGAGAAATAGAATAAAGGATAAAAAGAGGAAAACAATAGATTTATGTAGTTCAGACATAAAGACCTATGTCCACCAATACATACAACAATAAAGTTCACATCTTTCTCATTAGATTTGTGTGTGGTTACATAAAATCATAACACCCCCTTCATGGGGAGGATGAGTAATCTTTCCATAACAATAGAATATTCTAATATTAATAATGGTGTGTACATTTGATATACATCAACACATTTGTTGAATATGAGTATTCTTTAATATTTTTTAACATCTCCCCTTAAGATGAGCATGGATGAAAGTGTATGATCATCTTGATTATAAAAAGAGATTAGCCGACAGTGGTAAATGATTGACGTTGTGGCACCATGTGATTTACACCAACATGGCATGTAGCTTCAGGTTACATAATTGTTTACAAGATGATAAGCAACTCTAGCTTGCATGACTACTGAAATTGACAGCTTTAGAATGGTGTGACTGTATCACAGGTCATTGAAAGAAACTGCAGCTATAGAAAGGCAAGAAGAATATAAAAAGCCAAGAAGAATACAGGTTTCCCACCATACTTGTTATGACAATGAAAGATAGTAACTTAACTCTAATACATGTTGAAAAGAAATAAAATAACCAGAAACAGAATAGAGGGAGAGAAAAAAGAAAGAGATTAACACAGTTTTGTTTTAAGGGCTTACATCCACGGAGACAAGAATAAAACTCACATATTTCTCTTTAGGATAGTTTGTGCCATTACATAATACAAGTCCCTATTTTATACAGATGATGGCAGATTTTCCATAATAATAGAATATTCTAACATTAATATTGAGATACACTACCGACATCAAATCAGCACACTGTAAAATATAGCTATTCTAAAATATTCATAATAGAAGGCATTGTTATGCCTTAAGCAGAAGAGTGATATCTAAAGTTGTTCTCCTCTCATAACATTTGGGAAACTAGGAAGATGAATGCAACCAAAGAAATCATTTGTCAAAGAAAACAAGTTCACGAAAATTATTGCCAATCTCCTTGCAAAAGTCACGGTAAAGGAGAATACCAAAGGTTTCATTTCTTCATTTGCCAGGCTGTCCAAAGATGTTGCATCAGTTTTCCAAACATGCTCCATATCTACACAACTGTCCAAACTTCTCCTGTTGGTATTCTGTATATTATTTACATCTATGCTAGGGGCAATATCTTTTGATGCAATATCATGGTTCGAGTTTGGGACACTATCAGCTAAAACAATGTGCCCCCCAGGACCCTCTTCATCATTAGATTCAAAATCAGCACTTGTTGAAGGCTGTTCAGGAGAGCCTTCTTTCACCGGTCGTCTCTTGTTCTCGGATCTGCATGGCATTGACCAAATATTGATTCATACAGATACAAAGCACAAAGTCAAAAATTCAAATAAAATTAACATGAGTTATCATAAGGTCACTCCAGTCCTGAACGATAAAACCGTAGATGGCGGTTAGTAAGTTATAATCGAAAGCATTCCAAACTGTTGGAATGCCCATTAGCAAATAAAAAAATTGTGTTCAATAAGAGATCCGCGAATTGAAGTCTGATAGCAAACTAATTTGCTTCTTTCAACAAATTCTGCCACCTCACCATAATATCATCTGATATTATCAAATAAATATGTCATGTTTAACTATCTTATTACTATCTAAATAAGGAAAAAGTACTCTCACTACAACTTGATTTTGTTTCAAGCTTGAACCATCAACTCATCATCAAGCAAATGCATCAGCCAAACCAGTAACCCGATGTTCATTTCCAAACACAAAAGACTATCGCTTTCTACCTTACTTTTTCCCTTCATAAAATTTATGTTCGCAATACTTCCCATTTTACTTCACAGAAGTTCAATCCCCAACAATTCGTTCAAACAATTTCCAACAAGAAAGGGGGGAAAAAAAAAAGGAGAGCAGAATGACCAGAAACAAATATGTAAAATCGAAAATGGCCCAAGCGGAATTCGTCAAGATCGCATAAAAAGTAAAAATAATAAATAAAACACATCAGAACTTATATTTCTGACCCTAAATCCAAAATTCAATGAAAGATCAAAACTTTTTGGCGACTCAAATCCAAATAAGTCAATAAAGCATTAAGAAAAATCACCAACAAATGAGCAGCTTTCACCTTCAAGAAATTTCGCAAACGAAACACAGAAACAAAGAGCAATTAATAAACAAACAACAAGAAGAGGAATAGAAATACCTAAAATGGCGGGGTCGCATTCTGCAGGAAGCAGGGCGTAATCTTTGGCTAGGCAAAGGGAACCGTAAGCTGATTCGCTGCTTGTTACGATCCAAACCCATGAATCCGCTGTGACTTAGAAACCAGTTTGATAGCTTTGCCGCCATTTTCAGATTGTCCCACACCGGCCAGACCCTCTCTTATCTTCTCCCTCAATCCCTGGCTTTCTGTGTGTTTTTGTGTAGTGCGTACAAGTTAGCCCTAGATATAGTTTTCGAATCTAAGCTAGTGATCTACTTTCAACGAATTGCATGGCTCTAAGCCTCTAACTTTAAGCCACGTATGTTTTCTAACGAGTGAAGATGTCGAAAATGGTGGGTCCCAGTGTGCTCCTCTCATCCTAGTCCTACAGCTATAACAGGCTAAACCATTTCATCCACGTCCTTAGATATGTTTATCTATGAAATGCGTCTAAACCATTTCCATGAGAGGAACGCCCTCTTCTGCTAGTCCTCTCATCCACTTCCATGTAAAACTATCAAATCGACTTGTAGATAGTTAATAGTAAGTCTAAACCATTTCCATCAAAGGAACCAAAGATGTACTGATGTTAAATGATAAAAGCAACCACCTTGTCTAAAGTCCTGGTTATAAGAAGAGGAAGCTGTCCTTGTCCGTGTAGCTTCAACTTCTCTACCTTGTTGTCCACAGGGTCACCTTATAGTCAATCCTTATGTATTGCTTCTCTTCAACTATGCGCTCTCAACAAGAATCTCCAACAGGGCAAAAAACTACATGCCCACTTGCTCACCACTGGCCTTTTCGCCTCCTCTCTTTCATGCACAACGAGCCTCATCAACATGTATGCAAAATGCCACCAAATAAGCCTTGCCCTTGCGGTGTTTAACCATTGCTCGCATATTCATCGTAACATTTTCTGTTACAATGCAGTCATTTCTGGGTTGGTTTCCAATGGGCTTGTAAACAATGGGGTGGAAATTTTTAGGGACATGAGAGTAGTGGGTGTTTATCCAGATAAATTTACCTTTCCATGTTTGATTAAGGGGTTTTGTAAGGTGATGGAGGTAAAAAAAATTCATGGTTTGCTGTTTAAACTTGGGTTGGAGTTGGATTTGTACGTGGGGAGTGCTTTGATTGCTAGTTATTTGAAGTTTGAATTGATAAATGAGGCGAATGAAGTGTTTGACGATATGCCTGTGAGAGATGTTGGGTTGTGGAATTCCATGGTAAATGGATATGCTCTGGCAGGTAGGCTGAATGAGGCAATGGAAGTTGTTAGGAGAATGAGTAAAGAAGGAGTTTTGATGAGTAGATATACGGTTACAGGGGTTCTCTCCGTTTTTGCTGATATTAGAGACTTTGACAATGGGACATCGGTTCATAGTTTTGTGATGAAAATGGGGTTTGCCTCCAGTGCTGCAGTATGCAATGCATTGATTGATATGTACGGGAAGTGCAACTCCAATGACAAGGCATTGCAGATTTTTGAGAAAATGGATGAGAAGGATATACTCTCTTGGAATTCTATTATGCGAGCAAATGAGCAGTCTGGTGATCATAAAGCAACGTTGAGGCTTTACAGGAGAATGATTGGTCATGGATTTCAGCCTGATTTGGTCACAATAAGAATTGTTCTTTCTTCGTGTGCTCAATTATCCTCGTTGACACATGGCAGGAAGGTCCACGCCTGCTTTATTGTTAACGGGTTCTGGAAGGATATTGACACTGTGCTGATGGGTAATGCTCTTCTACACATGTATGCTAAATGCGGAAGCATGAGAGATGCTCGTGTGGTTTTTGATATTATGAACATTACCGATGTAGCATCATGGAATATAATGATTATGGGCTATGGAATGCACGGTTATGGAGTGGAGGCTTTGGATATGTTTTCATGCATGTGCAAGTGGAAAGTTAGACCCAATGAGGTAACATTTTTAGCAATTCTGTCAGCTTGCAGCCATGCAGGCTTTGTGAATCAAGGTCGTGAGTTTCTTGAGCAAATGGAGATAAATTACGGCATCACTCCAACAATAAAGCATTATGCTTGTGTCGTTGACATGCTTGGCCGGGCCGGGCAGCTTGAAGAAGCATATAAATTGGCTCTCTCAATGCCTATAAAGACAAACTCTATAGTATGGAGGTCCGTTTTGGCTGCATGCCGACTCCATGAGAATGCACAGCTTTTAAGGGTTGCTGCAGATCACGTCTTGGGCCTTGAACCTCAGCTCGGACACTCTGGTAATAATGTGCTCATGTCAAATGTTTTTGTAGCTTCCGGTGAATATGAGAAGGTGTCAGGTATTAGGGATACGATGACGAAGCAGCAGCTAAATGTGAATAAGATCCCAGGGTGTAGCTGGATTGAGCTTTTAGATGGTACACGTTCTTCTGTTGCAGGTTCTTGTACCTATCCCAAAACATAGATCCGATACCCATCTATTTAATCGCACCATTTTTCTAGGATCTGTTAATACTTGGTCATTTGTCACTTTTAGCACGATTCAAATCTTTTTTCCTCCGTCATTGTTGGGGATTTGACCATTCCAGGAGTAAGCAGGCCCTTTTTTTTTTTTTGTGAATGACTCGTATCTATTTACTATTAGAATTGCCTAACTCATTCCTAAAAGTTAGCGTAAGAAGAGAAGGTTTGTATATTATTATAAATTCTTGAATGCCTTTATAATTGTCTGATGTAGAATTTTTGACACACCCCCCTCAATCCAGAGTAGAACTGGACATCTGATAGACATATTAAACAAAGGGACATAACTGGACACCGCCCTAAACCATCGAGACAAATTAACTTGGCTCTGATACCATGTTAGAAGTGCATAACTCATCCCCAAAAGCTAGCTCAAGAGAAGGAGGTTTGCATATTATTATAAATTCTTGAATATCTTTATAGTTGTCCGATGTAAGATTTCTGACACTTACCAAGCTCTCTATTTCTCAACTCCCTAAATTGTATTTTCTCTAATATGCAGTAAATCTTCAAAACGAAAGATGATTCTTTTCCTATAAAGGGTTAAGGCAAACAGAAGAAGTGAATGACTAGTGTGTATGTACATCCTGTCCTTGAGCATAAGACGCCCTTTAAAAAGAATTATTACATGCACACGCGGCTCTGGCTCTCCTTGCACAAAGACATTTCGGTTTCTGATTCAAGCAAATTCCAGTGTACGACTACAGTGTTCTTTCAAAAGAGTTGCCTGACCTCTCTTTTCTCAACCAAAATCCCTCAAAGTCAAATGAAGGAGATACATTCAAAAGCTGACAACTGGGAAAGTATGTAAAGGTGTGACCTTTTGCCCGCCCAAGCATCTGCTATGCTATTTTCTGAACTAGTTCCAAGCAAACCGTAACCCAAGTGAGCAAATATCATAGAAAAGGTAAATTAAATGTCCGGTAAGTATTGCAGTTCTTAGGAAGGGCGAATATCGCTTGAGGCCTTCGGTTGGGCTCCGGAGGCTCTTCAAAGATCTGGTCATCGTTGTCTTAGCTAACTTGGTAGCTTAAATTTTATATTTAACGATTTCGATAATAATTGTATAATATTTTAAATTTAAATTAGATTTATTTTTATATAATTAATTGTTTAATTTTTAAAAAAATAAAATTATAAGAAATTACTTCTTACTAAATTTTTTTAATTAATATCTAGATGATCTTACTTTTTCGAACATTGAAATTTTTGTTCCAACATAAATATTGAAAATCTAAAGTTAACTCAAAATTAAGATAAAACAATAACTAGTTGAAGAAATTAACTATTTAAAAAAGAACAACAATACTTGTTAAGCGACAAACATATTCAAACTTTTGAAACATTTCAACATCATCTATATTCTTGAGAGTCATATCATTTTTATTGTACCTTAAAAAGTAAAATCACTTGATTGTTATTTGGGAACTTACTTTTTATTTAAACTATATTTTATGTGAACTTTTAGAAGTTTGTTATACACTTCGAGTGTGAAATATTCGAGAACATTGAAAAACATGTACTTGTGAGTTTAAAAATGCTCGTCAAATTTAATACTCAGATTCTTATAATAAAATATTAAAGTTGAATACTTAGGGACTGAACGTAGGCTTGGTTGTTAGCTGAACTAGTATAAATCGACCGCATCCTTCTTCTCTCTCTCTTTAAATTTTAACTTTTCACATTATATTACATGTGTGTTCTTTTTAGCAAGAGACTCATTCACTTTTATAAGAGTCTCCTTTTGTTTTCAACTTATAAGAGGTTCATTTCAATTTTAACATGCGCCTTCTATTTTTAAATTATTTTAACAGGATTTATCATTCAATAGGCTCCTTTCGTTTAAGTAGGATCCTATCCCACAAAAGGCTCCTATCGCTAAACAAGCTCTTGTCGTTTAAAAAGCTTTATCGTCTGACATGATCCTACTGTTTTTATCCGTTAACTAGGATTTGCTTATTATACGAATTGAAAGACCTTGCGAAAATTTTTTGTCACACACAATTAACCCCATTCTTGCATGTGTTTGCTTTATCATTTGGTATCAAAGTAAGATTTCACATTTTTGTATTTTGTAACATGTGATAGATCATGGCAAACAATATGAGAAGTTTTGAAGGATAATCCATCTCAAAACCTCCTTACTTCAATGGAAACAACTACTCGTACTAAAAAGAGAGAATGACAATATATCTTCAATCTGTAGATATTGAAGTCTAGTAAGCCATCAGAGTTGGAGCTACACTTCCTAATTCAGATAACATAGAAGTATGGACTGATGTTGACAGAAGAAATGCACAGCTAAAAGCTAAAGAAAAACTTCATTTGATATGTGGATTAAATTTAGAAAATATGAGAAAATATCCTATTGTTCTACAGCAAAGGAAATGTGGGACAAACTGCAAGTTACGTTTGAAGGAACAAATAAGGTAAAGAAACATAGAATAAGTCATTTAGTACATCAATACAAAACTATTGGCATGAAATGGGGAGAGATCATAGACAAATATTTTGGATGTTTCAACAACATCATCACGACCTTAAAGAATTTGGGAAAGATATATCCTAATGACGAGCTCGTAAAAAAGATTCTGAGGTCACTACCAAAGGAATGGAGACCTAGTGACAACTTTAAAAATGGCAAAGGATCTAGACACTATTTCACTCAACTGACTACGAGAAAATCTAATGATCCATGAAACCAAGCTTAGGCGAGATGAAGGATCCTCCCACAGAAAATGAATGACACTAAAAGCAATTGACAAAACATACAATGATGAAAGTGATAATGAGTTGCAAATGGATAGAGATGACGAGTTCAACTTTATGATCATAAAATATTCCCACTTCTATAAAAAGAAGTTGATGAAGAAAAGAAAAGGAAATAAAAAAGTTGGAAATAACATGTTCCTATCAAAAGGCAGCAACAGCAATAACAATACACAAAATAATCAAATCATATGCTATCATTGCAAGAAGATTGGACACACAAAATCATAATGTCCTCTTCTTCAAAAGAAAGAAATGATTACATCCTGGTCAGATGAGGATTCTAAAAACTTTGAAGAAAAAGAGCCAAAAGACGTTAGCAATGTTTGCTTCATAGCTTAATCAATAGGCAATGAGGTATATTATTCTGAATCTAATATTGAAGTTGATGAATTGAAAAATGCATATTATGAATTGTATGATTAGTACAAAAGGTTGACAGTGAAGTATTTTAAAGAAGTTGAGAAGTCCAAGAATAATGATGCATCTCTAAAGAGTAAGATTAAATCATTGGAATCTGCAAATGAGAATTTGACAACCAAGAATATGTCTATGAGATTGACTATAAAAAAAAGGTTTATGAAAAGGAAGTTCTGGAAGAAAGAGTAGCTAAGTTGGAAAATACACTGCTAAAAAATGGTTTTGATAAGATAAGACAGTTAGAAAAAAAAAGTCATCGCCTTAAAACTTGAAAAGGAGAAAAGTGATAGAAAGATCTTATCTCTAGGAAAAGATCTGAAACTTTTTGTTGATAGAAGGAAGAATCTTAATGCATTGCTTAGTAGTGGTAAATGTATTTTTGGTAAGACTAGAATATGATATAATGAAAATAATAATATCAGGCCATATAAAAACTTTTTTGTTAAATCTAGCAGCATCTATAGCCAAAACAGCAGGAACCTGCTAAATGACAAAAAATCATAGCAACTATCATTCATCTATTTTGTGTGATTGCTGCGATAAATATGGTTATATTAGTCATTCTTGTAATTTTCATAAAAAGAAATTAGATGTATGTTTAGAGACCAAAA